>JAJMJV010000032.1:0-91850 GCA_030563725.1 Pichia awuae
GTTTACTTCAGAAACCAGCTCCAATGAAGGTTTATCAGTCAGCTCAACAACAACATCCGCATCTGACATTTCAACCAGTATCGACTCCTCCAGTATTTCAATGGAAACAGATTCTTCTGTCACTTCAAATTCAGAAGTACCTAGCAGCAGTGTAATAACATCATCCAGCGCATAATCCAGCACATCATCCAGCACATCATCCAGCACATCATCCACTGTGTCAACTACCCCAACACCTACCACTGTTGATTTTACCTCCTACTACTCTGAAATATCAACGCTCCTCAATGAAAACAGAAGCAGCAAGGGCGCAACCACCGTCAGTTGGAATGACGACTATGCAAGCTCAGCATCTGCATATGCCACGTCGTACTACTCTGCTTCTGCCAAACAGTTGGAAAAACGTGCAACGATTGCTGTTGAATCCGGTACTGTCAGCACCACTGTTGCGGACGCCGGTGCCGCACAGACGTTAGTTGCCGGATGGGTTGCAGAATCCAATTTTGATTCACTTGATTACTACACGGCGTTTGGATGTGCCAGCGTGTTTGAAGACTCGGAAATCTACACGGCATGTTATTTTGGCGACCAGACCGATCTTCTTACAGAACTCCAATTCGCAGAGGGTTTAATTGTCGACCTTAACAGCTATAGGAATCTTTCATCTTTGAGTGCTCTAGTCTCTGATAAAAATCTAACATCCGTCGCCCAATCCCTTGCAGTAGATTATTGTAATACTGGAAAAGTGGTATCGGATGTCAATTTCGTTTATGGAAGTGTTGCGGGTAACTATACATATGATAATGTGGAAGCCATGTACCAATTTCTGGTGTCCAATACCTCATATCAAAGCGTGATTGACGGTGATTACACGGTAATCGGGTGTTATGTCGCCACAGATGGCACTACGCTTTATGGTGTTTGTGAGTTTGCGGATGATTCACTTCCTATTATTGAATTCGACAACCAAATGATAGATGATATAAATAAATATCTAACAGATAACAATCGTGCGGCGTTAACTAGGGATGATTATTTAGGTATTCAAACATCTGGAACTATGGTTATGTTTCTTGAGGGTCAACCGGATGATGATGATTATATCTCGAACCGAGTCAATGCAAGTATTGCTGGCGATTTAAATGTAAGAGCAGCAAAATCACTTTGTGATCTATATGTAAGCCAAGAAAAATTTTTAGAGCTTGCTGAATATTATGAGGCAATTGGTTGTTATTCTAAGGTCAAAGATGGTATTGTCTACAGCTTTTGCTATTTGGCTATGACCGAAACTCAATTCAGCACAGAATTTGCAAAGAAGATTAACGATGGCAGAGAAGAATACGGTTTAAGTGCTCTTGATATAACTCCAGAACAAATAGCCGTTGCAGAATCTCTTGATCCAATACAGTATAATGGTAATCCCCAGGAGTATCTTGATGCCAACCCAAATACTATTTATATTAGGACTGAGCAAATAATGGTAAACTCCACTTTGGAAAGCTCATATGAGCAATTTCTTGAAGATGAAGCATTTGTTTCCAAGGCCGATAGCTCTTCCTATACATCCGTTGGCTGTGCAACTCTTTACCACGTTGCAGTATTTTTTATAATTTGCTCCTTTGATTAAGCATCCTGATGCAATGATTTGTGTTATCAAATAATCACATATAATTGTTTAATTCCTTTTTTAAAAAAATATTTTAATTGATTTGTTTATTGTACAACTGTGTTTTGCACAAATATGTTAACAAGAGCGGTCTAAAATATAATACATACATAGGTTCATTCTGCTGCCGAAAGTATGTAATCAACAGCAATAGTTCAAGCAGACATACACAGAGATAACACTAAAGTACAGATGTTCGGTAAGGCGTATTTGAAATGAGAAAGGGAGAACCGATCAATGATTTTCAGATCAGAGCTACAAATACATGTTTGTGATTGATTAATACTTAGCGCTGCATATGAATATTTAAATTAGCACAAAAGACATCGCACAGTTCAATATGTGAGAAAGACACCCCGACTTCCGTTCGGAGTTAATTAAGTCTTTCTACGGGTTAATCTAGCGTGCATTCGTGGTCAAACCGCTGTTCGTCGCACTAGCCTGGGCACCAGAATTTTGGGAAGCGTTAGCACGACCATTAACAGCAAAGTGTATAAATCTGAGCACAAACAGATCTAAAACACACGCTCTAAACTAGTGCCGGTGTTACGAAATATCAAGACGCACTCGTAGTTCCAAAACATATCGTGTATGTATAGGGTGTATATGATGTATACAAAAATGGTGGGTGGGACATGCAGATTGTATGGCTGCTAGTGTAGATCAAATATAGTGGGGAAATATCGAGCCAACTTTTTTTTACAGCAGATCGTCATCGGCGTGAGGGGTCGTTTGTTTGTCTGCAGCCCGTGATTGCTGTGCAGAAGACGGTTGCTTTGCATTTTTAGCCAATCATCACGCTGATACAATGCAGAGCGCGCTAAGCTTTAACTATTGAGCCTCTAGTTTGCTACTTTGTTTGTCTGTGTTTGTATCATGTCCTGCAGTACGTTGAAAAGCAATTGCCGATACATGCATCTGCAGATGTTGACTGAAATTTAAATCATGATTGTTTGTAATTTTGTGAGTGAATTTTTTCAATTTTCTTTGGCGATCTCATATATTTGTTCTTTTCATCTTTTCATCTTTTCATCTTTTCATCTTTTCATCTTTTCATCTTTTCATCTTTTCATCTTTTCATCTTTTCATCTTTTTCTCATTTTCCTGTTTGAATAGCCGAACACTTTAATTTGTATAATGCAATCAAACACGTGCATTTTATCAGTACTATTACTGTGCTTACACTCACTTGCGTCTTCAATATGTGTTGATAACACCACAGTTGTGTGGTACACGGCAACTTACATCGATTATCCGTCAAATGCTACAACTTTTAATGAACCATCATCAACTGTTGTTACCCACATTACCACAGATTCGTTACCTGTTTCAAGCACAGAGTTAACAGCTGGAACATATTCGTTCAGTATAGATTCCTCTGCATCTTCATCGACCGTTCTATCCAGCAGCCCAGCTACTTCAAGTTCTTCTGCTACTTCCAAAACAACAAGTGTAAGCAGCAGTATATCAACATCATCCACTTTAACAAGTGGATCTTTGCCATATAGTTCATCATCCAGTTCATCATCTAGTTCATCATTTAGTTCATCATTTAGTTCATCATTTAGTTCATCTTCTAGTTCATCATCTAGTTCATCATCTAGTTCATCATCTAGTTCATCATCTAGTTCATCATCTAGTTCATCATCTAGTTCATCATCTAGTTCATCTTCTAGTTCATCTTCTAGTTCATCTTCTAGTTCATCTTCTAGTTCATCTTCTAGTTCATCTTCTAGTTCATCTTCTAGTTCATCTTCTAGTTCATCTTCTAGTTCATCATCTAGTTTATCTTCTAGTTTATCTTCTAGTTTATCTTCTAGTTTATCTTCATTCACTTCTTCCACTACGCCAGCACCTACTCTTGATTATGCTTCGTATAACTCTGCAATATCAACTGTTTTTAATGAAAACAGAAATATTAACGGAGCAACCGCCATCACTTGGGATGATGAGCTTGCAAGCTCGGCATCTTCTTATGTCACTTCATACTATTCTGATTCCACCGAACAGCTGGAAAAACGTGCAATGATTCCGGTTGTAACCGGTGCTGTCGCAACTACGGTGGCAGATTTCAATGCAGCAGAAACATTAGTGAATGGATGGGTTGGTGAATGGACTAAAACCAATTTTGATTTACTTGATTCATACTCGGCGTTTGGGTGTGCCAGTGTGTTTGAAGACTCCAAAATCTACACAGCATGTTATTTTGGCGGCCAAATCACAATCATTGCTGAATCCGAATTTGAAAGTGGTTTAATTCTTGACCTTAATAACTATAGAAGTCAAGTTTTAAAATTGAGTTATTTGAGTAGTGATCGCACTTTATCATCATCTGCCAAATCATATGCAATACAGTTCTGTAGTACTGGTGAAATACTAACTAATGACCAACTTGTTTACGCGTCTGTTAAAGGTGATTTTACATATGAGAATGTAGAAGCTATGTACCAAGAGTTGATATCAAATTCAACATATCAAAGTATCATAGGTGGGGATTACACCGCAATGGGGTGTTACATTGCTACAGATGGTAATACTCTTTATGGTTTGTGTTTGTTGGATAATTTCACATATCTTGAAAACTATTTCCTAAAAGCTTTGATTGCTTTTCTGATTGGAGCTAAAGTTCAGGATCTTGGTGGTTCCAGCCGGATTTTAACCGTTGATTCTTCACTTGTGTCGCTTGCGTCTTCAAACATTGGTACCTATTCTAGTGGTGGGACGATCTCTGTCGATACAGCAAATTTGATTACAGCAAGTTATCCTGGTGATCTTAGTGTAGGCACAGAAAATTCAATTTATGAAGCGATATCAAGTTCTTCCACAGATATGGCACTTATTGATAGCTACTCTTTGATTGGTTGTGCACTAGATTATATTAATGGTATTGTTTACGTTGCTTGTTATTTAAGCATGTCTGAAGCAGATGTGTCTTACTCTATCATATCACAGATTAACGAAAAAAGAAGTTCTTTTTCTTCTAATTTTCCCAATCTTAATATCAACACAACTAACACAGCTTTTGCGCAAACTGAAGTAACTAATTATGCCAATAGTGGTAGTCAGACAGAAACTAATAATCATCTCGTTTATGCCTCCATCGCTGGTTCAATGTCAAAAATCACAGTAGATAATTTGTTTGAGTCAATGTATGACAATGTCGACTATTATCTGCGTATGATTAATTTTTACTATGGAGACATTGGCTGTGCCACTGTCTACAAAGATTCTACTATTTACGTAGCTTGTTTTATTAGTTGAGAACCTTGATGGAACATTTTTTTCTGATAATTATATTTTTCTGTCTAATTTTCTTTTTTTTTAAAAATAATTTTTTCTAATGAATTTGTTGTTTATACCGCTGTGTTTTAGGTAAAACTGATTGTATACAAGTATTTAGAATACATACCTCAATATATTTCATTACGCATAAGTTTTAAAAACAATTTAATATTCAAACAATTCAATAATTAAACAAAAAATACACACGGACTACACTACTATGGATATCAGCCGTAAGGTGTCGTTAAGAGGGAATAGAGGAAACCAAACTCAATTGTTTTAAGAATCATAAAAAATGCATGTTTTTTACTTAATCAATATTCAATCCTACAAGGCTTAAACACAACCCGTTCCAAAGATGAGTTTTTTTCCTTGAAAGTTTGAAAAAGATTAAATCTTCTATCATTAAAACCAAACAAGTTCCAATTGTGGTATTAATTCATGGCTGAAGTCATGCATTATTATCAAAGATATTGTATTTTGTCAACGATTTTAATCTTTTACTAGATTAGATGTTGATAAAAGAGCCAGAGAACATGGCACATAGCACATGTCCGACCTCGCTGTTTGTTACAAAACACACCAAAATACTAACAACAAAACAGAAAAACCATAACAAAGACCAAAATGAAAGTTTGCAATCTTTATAAAGAAATTAGAAATGTTTTCGGGTGAAAACTTCAACTTTCACCAAGTCCTATTCCAAACTAGTGCCAGTACTAGATCGTGTAAACTAGTGAGTAGTGCGTCGCGCCCTATTTGCTGCAGCAAGATATCCAATCTTATTGGAAGGCTAAATTTTCTAGCTAGTTTGGTGGGCAATCCAGATGCCGCGATCCGTTTTCTTAAACTCCGGGAAACCATCAACTTATGCTTTAACTCGCACTACACGAAAAGAACACAAAGGTAATTGAAACTTCAACAAAAAAAACAATACGCAAATCAGTATGCAATTTGGTATATAGCCTTTTTAAAAAAATTGATTTTGTAGTATTGTTGGATCGGTATTTGATTGAATCACAGCGGACCAATTATCAGTAATTTTAAATAAACCCAAGAAACACATATATGATGGTTCTATATAGAAAACCAGAGCCTTGAAATAAACCAAGTCACGCTTCAAAGCCTTATTTAGACACCCGCATAAGATTTTATAAAAACCTGAGCAGTGCTTGAAAATATTCATACATATAACACAGACAGCATTGAAAATTATTTGTTTTAAAAGAAAAATCAATAATAAATCAAAACGCTGGCCTACAGAAAAGAAGTTTCAGACATTATTGTTTTGTGTAAATCATTCGATGTTATCAATAAAAAGTTTTTCATCGTCTCCATCCCAAAGACTGTATTGTTAGTATATATTCGTAATCTAATTTAACAATATATAGTAAGTAAGCTAGATCAGCGTGTAAAAAGTAAATGACATAAGCTGCTTTTGTAAAACATATTAGATGTTGATTTTATCAGATGACTGATGTAATAAAAAATTCTAAATTTTTGAATTGGGTTTTGGTATATGTATTGAATTGTATCATGTATCATTGAGAATACTTTAAAATCTAGGGATATAATATTACTGTAAGTTATTTTCTAAGCACGTTTAAAGTCAGATCAGAAAATATATTATGTACCCAAAAAGCAATAGGAATTGATTATGAAAGAACCTTTTGATTTACACTAGTTTCAAATCAGTAATGCTTAATCAAGTGTACACTTGACGCATTCTCTATAAATTTGCCAATTTCAACATATTATTCAGTTTTGCTATTACCGGATTTGTTTTTTTGGGCACTCTATCTATGTATGATGTAATACTGGAGTTTTAAATACTAAAGTTTTTAGATTAACATTTATTCAGGTCGTTCCTTACAATTTTATTTTCCCTCCTCGCCCCCCTTCCCGTCCCCTTTTCCTCTACAGTTAAAAAAGATATATCATGGTAGCAATTGGATATGATATTTTTTACTATCAATTTTTTATTTAAACGTGCAATATTTGCGTTAGTTTATGAATAAAATATTTACTTTTTTGAAGTTTTCTATTATCATTTTATGAAAATATCAAAATTATAAAAAAAGTTCAAAGATTCAATTTATTGATAGATAAATTGTATTTTGAATCTGCAAAATTTTGTTATTGAAAATACTACTTTTTCTTAAAATATAACATCCATGTGTGAAAAAACTTTTGGTTTTGCAACTGTTGTTTCTAAAATACATTATGCATATAATGTGTGCTATCTTTATGATATTACAAAAACCATTTACTGATTCTCAAACATTTGTATTTAAATTGATTTCTGATATGAAAAGTTTAAGAGTTTTTGCAGGCTATTCTTCATGATCTATTAATTCTGATCTTCAGAATTCAGCTCAAAATACTATTTACAAATATGCTGGTTGTGCTTCTTTAGTGGGTAGCGATATCATGTGTGGTGCACTTGTCGGTTACATCACAAATGATAATAAATCTTTAATTTACAAGACACTCATAACTCAGTATAATTTTAAAAGTGTTCTACTTGTTGATTACCACAACGTTGCTTGTGCAATTAATTATAATTGTGAAACTAAAACCCGTATTATTTGTAGGTTACAAATAGTTAATACTTTCCTCATGGTTAATTATAATGGCAAAATGTTTACCCAATTTAACACTTCGAAAACAAATTTAAGTCTGTTTACCCTGCATACTACCCTTGAAGCAGAAACGTTAAGCGTTGCTCAAAATTATGATGAAAACAATCCATCTAATGATTCTGATGTGTTTTATGGTAGTATTACTGGTAACATTTTCAAAATAAATGCAGATTTGTTTGTCACGCAAATTGAAAATGTGCCTACTTTCAAAGCAATGACTGTTGGTAATTATATTTCTGTAGGTTGTGGAAGTGTTTCACAAAATTTTTCTGTTTACAGTGTTTGTAAATTTGGATCACCATAAAAGAAGTTTTTTTGTTATAAAAGTATATTACATCAAAGTTTTTGTACTAAATAGTGTAAAAAATTATCCAATATTTTCTAATTTTATACGCTTGGCATCCTTTTCTTCATCAATAATGACATCAGCTTCCCTTTTAACACCATTTTCATTTGAGTTAAGATTTGTTTTGTCTAAATATTTTGAAGATTCATCTTTAAGTATCTTTTTGAAATATTTATCGGGATCCAAGCAAAAATGAGCTCTTAATGAAATAATTTTAGCAGCTTGTAAACTTAAATCGATCTTTTGTTGCATTTTACTGGCACATTGTTTAACATGATTCATCACTTTTTCAAAATGCTCTAATGGTGAAAGCTGTTCTTTTGTGTCTTGTTCATTTATATCATCTTCTTTTTCCAGCTCATCATTTTCTGTCTTTACATCATTAGCTTTCTCATTTTCCCGCTCTTCCATCAATTCCAACATCTGTTTTCTTTTAACACCAAATTTCCTCATTAAATATCTCATGCAAACCACATCATCAACGATATACAATGAAGCAAGAGCTATTTGTGGTGGAGTATACAAAAATTGGACATCAGTAAAACCACTTCCATTGAGTATTTTACGACACGTTTCATAATCTTTACACAACCTTGAAAAATCTAATTTAGTTAAAACATTTTGAATATCGAGATAAAAACCATACATTGATTTCATTGGATGATGGCATGTCAAACTAAACCTCATTGTGTCTAATATCAAGTATTCATACTTCAATATGCTCTCTGGTGTTGTCTTCGGAATAGCATTTGAAAAATTTTTAATTCCTAAGAAATTATTTTCACATTTGGCACTTAAAAATAAGCATGTATACATGATTTGCTGTGGGTAATAATCCATAACACTATGGACTAAATAAAATTTAAATAAAAACGATACTGCTGTTAGTCGAACTTGTGTGGTAAACTTGAAAAAATTAGACAAATCATGACATTTACGTGCATAATAAACAACAATTTCATGTTCTTCTTCTACACTTAATCTCTTGAAATTTTCAGCAACATATTTCTTTATTTCCAAATTTGTATCATTGTCGTCTGTTAAAGCAGAAATTCGACGATTAAATGACTCTTCTCCTTTCTTATTCACCCTTACTCGAAGATCTATCAGTTCATCTTCTGTAAACGACCAGAACCTATATTGTGTTGATCTTCTATATAATTCATCATTAGTGACTCGATGCGGCAATTTTTCATCTATGCCATGCAGTTGTGGAGTCAATGTCTTTTGCTCTGGCATTCTTATTTTAGATACAGAAGGAAAAATCTCATATGATACATAAATATTGAAATATGGTAAATTCATGTTCATATTCGCTCTTACACATCTCAAATTTCTAGACGTCGTTTATTCTTTCCTCACATGCCTCAGTATTTTTCAACAGCACGTTGTTTAATAGATAGAATAAATTTTTAAATAAATAAATAAATAAAGAGAAATTTTCATTTTTAGTATTATATAAATAATAATAAAAAATTCTTCAATTTCTTATCATTTCATCATGTAATAAATAATATAAAATATAAATATGGAATAAATAATTTTTTTTTTTGAAGAAAAAAAAACAAGTGTACTAGCTTAACATAAACGTTTCATTATTGTATTTAGAAAGTTGCAACGAAAGATTCAGTTGCAGACTTTAACTTAGCTAATAATTCCTTTGATAATTGACCTTGGGTCTTAATAGCATCTAAGATTTCAGTTTCGTTAGCCTTTAAGTAAGCTAAGAATTCAGTTTCGAATTGACCAATCTTGTCTAATGGTAACTTATCTAAGTAACCGTTAACACCAGCAAAAATAACTGGAACTTGTTCTTCAGCAGCTAATGGTGCGTATTGCTTTTGCTTTAATAATTGAGTTAATCTTTCACCTCTGGTTAAAGTTTGCTTGGTAGAAGCATCTAAATCAGAACCGAATTGAGCGAAAGCTGCAACTTCTCTGTATTGAGCTAAGAAAAGTTTTAAGGAACCTGCAACTTGCTTCATTGCCTTAACTTGAGCAGCAGAACCAACTCTAGAAACGGATAAACCAACATTAATAGCTGGTCTAATACCCTTGTAGAATAATTCAGCTTCTAAGAAAATTTGACCATCAGTAATGGAAATAACGTTAGTTGGAATATAAGCAGAAACATCACCACCTTGAGTTTCAATAACTGGTAATGCAGTTAAAGAACCACCACCATTAGCGTTAGACATCTTTGCAGCTCTTTCTAATAATCTAGAATGTAAGTAGAAAACATCACCTGGGTAAGCTTCTCTTCCTGGTGGTCTTCTTAATAATAAGGATAATTGTCTGTACGCAACAGCTTGTTTAGATAAATCATCATAGATAATTAAAGCATGCTTACCGTTATCTCTGAACCATTCAGAAATTGCACAAGCAGTGAAAGGTGCTAAATATTGTAATGGAGCTGCTTCAGATGCAGTTGCTGCAACAATAATACTGTATTTCATTGCATCATGTTGTTCTAAAGTTTGAACTAATTGAGCAACAGTAGATCTCTTTTGACCAACAGCGACATAGACACAGTATAATTTCTTAGATTCATCTGCACCATCATTCCATCTCTTTTGGTTTAAAATGGTATCTAATGCAACAGCAGTCTTACCGGTTTGTCTATCACCAATAATTAATTCTCTTTGACCTCTACCAACTGGGACTAAAGCATCAACAGCCTTTAAACCAGTTTGCATTGGTTCGAAAACTGAAGTTCTTGGTAAAATACCTGGAGCCTTTAATTGAGCTCTAGAAGTTGCAATAGCTTCAATTGGACCCTTACCATCGATTGGGTTACCTAAAGCATCAACAACTCTACCTAACATTGCTGGACCAACTGGAACATCAACAATCTTACCAGTTCTCTTGACAATTTCACCTTCCTTGACTTCTCTGTCAGAACCGAATAAGACAATACCAACTTGTCCTGGTTCCAAGTTAAGAGCCATACCCTTAACACCAGAAGCAAATTCAACTAATTCTTCTGCTTGACAGTTGTTTAAACCAAAAACTCTAGCAATACCATCACTATAATAAAAAAGAATTAATAAATGTTAGTATATTGTTAAGATCAAAAAAAAACATGTGGTTTGTGATTCAATTAACTTATCATCAACATAGCAATAGGCTTATGATTTTATTTATTGTTCATGAGAGTCGCTTATTAAAACGAAAATCCGTAAAAATTTGGAAGACGTTAAAAAAATTGGTGAGCGAAATTTTGAAAAAAAATCTTGTCAGATGATTGGACAGTGAATAATGTGTGAAAACAACTATGTGAAATTAAAACAAGACTATGATGGAATAAGTTTGAAAAAGTAAATGATTAAAAAGTACATACCCAACAGCTAAAACTCTTCCGGTTTCATCTAAGTTTGCTTCTTCAGAAACACCTCTGATCTTGGATTCTAAAATGGAGGAAACTTCGGTTGGTGCAGCCTTTGCAGAAGCGTAAGTTCTTGCAGCTAAAGGTCTTGCCTGTAATAATACAAATTCAAATAGCTTGTGTTAGTAAAATAATGTTTTTTTAGAAAT
Source organism: Pichia awuae (assembly GCA_030563725.1). Classification (NCBI taxonomy): domain Eukaryota; kingdom Fungi; phylum Ascomycota; class Pichiomycetes; order Pichiales; family Pichiaceae; genus Pichia; species Pichia awuae. Next base: position 11,471 of record JAJMJV010000032.1, read on the forward strand.
AATCAAAAAAAAAACAGAGGAGAAGTTGGTCTTTTAATGAAAAATATGCAAATCAAACCCTAGATTGTAAAGTCACTCAATAACGTATATGAAAGTTAAAGCAATTACAATATATTCAGCTGTTTTGATTTAATCAACTTCTATTTGATTAGATTCGATTCATATCGATTCCATTCGATTAAATATCATTTATTAAAATACCTTAGCTCCTTTGAAATTTTTTCGTTTTATAATATACATACAACTCTTGGGACAATTTTTGCATTGACAGCTAAGGCTTGCTTAGCAGCAGCTCTGATAGTTCTTGCGGAAATCATTGTTTGTGACGTGACGAACAGATGTCTGATGAAAGGAAATAAAATACTGAATAATCTTCAAAGGTAAGAAAAGCTATTTCGGTGGCAAAACAACCTCACTGAGAGCGCTCGTTGCGTCCGCTTCCAGAATTCGCTCGAGTTTGTTGGCGCGTTTCTTCGCTGACCGTTTCGCTGAGCATTTTTTGTGGAAGTTGCTGTCACTTTTTTCTACGGGTCGTTAAGCGCGCCTTGTGATTGGTCTTTGAAATTTTGCCCCTTTTAGAAAATTGTCTAAACATGTGGAGGCTCGTTTGATGAAAAATTAGTTTCCTTTTTAAGAAATTACAAATCAGTTGATTGTGTATTTGTATTTGTATTTATATTTGAGGACAGGAGACATCGAATAGATATATATATATATACATATATGTATATATAAGAGAAAAGTTAAAATATGTGTAAAGAACCTACACTGCTTTTGTACTCTAAGCGACATGACGCTTATGATGCTCCCAAATATCCTATAATTCTTTGCCATGGTTTTTCTGGTTTTGACTACATGTTCACCTTACCAGTTTTTAACGTTCCGCCTTCACTGATAGATCGATTCAAAACTTTGTTTCAAAAAAACACCGAACAAAACGGATTTTCAACTTCTCGGGCTTTGGAAACTATGGGTGTAGATAACAAATCTCTAGTTGAAAATAGTAAATACGTGATTGAATATTGGAATGGCGTTAAAGAAAATCTACAAAGTATAGGTTGCAAAGTTCTTGTTGCTAAAGTTCCACCATTCGGATCTATTGAAAATCGGGCAGTGGCGTTAGACAAATTTATACGTGATTCAATACCTAATTTAAGACAAAATCATAAGGTGCCTGAAGGTGATCCTGTAAAGATAAATTTAGTGGCTCACTCAATGGGTGGGTTAGATTGCAGATACTTAATACACCAACAATTTCATGGTTTACAATTTTTAAATCCCCATGATAAAGATCATGCATACCAAATAGTTTCCTTAACTACAATTTCCACTCCACATAGAGGTACATCAGCGGCAGATTTTGCGTTGGATTATAGCCCGAAAACGGTCATTCGTAATTATTTCCCTTCAATATATCAGTTGTCTACACCATACGCTGAGACATTTAATAATTTTATAACAGATGATCCAAATGTCAAATACTTCAGTTATGCATCACAGTTTAGACCAATACCAGGATCGATGTTTTTAATCACTTGGAAAATTGTTTTTGATAAAGAAGGTGAAAATGATGGTTTAGTGAGTTTAAAATCTGCAAAATGGGGAAAGTTCATGGGATACTTAGATGATGTCGATCATGCTGATCTGATTAATTGGATGGGTTTAGTTAAAAAGGCTAAAATGGCGTTTGGGGTTCCTAACTTTAACCCCGATTATTTTTATCTAGATGTTGCTGACAATTTAGCAAAAAATGGCCTATAAACCTAACATATACAAAATGCATTTTATAAAAGATTTTCGTAAAGATTGACCATTTCAAGTTCAACTTGTTCGCAATATTCTCTTAGATGTTCATATTCTGCACTATATGATAACTGAACCTTTTCACAATTTGAAATTTCAGAACTAATCCAATTCTTCCACTCTTTAAGAATAAACTCTCGTTCAATATAATTGAGTAAATTGAGTTTAGTTAAAATTTCATTTCTTTCTATTCTTAAACCAGATAGTTTCTCTGTTAGTGCTAATTCCCTCTTGGCACGAAATATATTTATATCATTTACATTAATAATTTCACCCTTTTCCCCAAGTCTTGAATAGGTATTGACATCAAGTAAATTTTCTTGTGCTAAAAATTGCCAAAAGCAGTCACTACCGTTAGGAAGTACTGATAAATCTGTTGAATTAGGGTAAATCATTTCATCAATCTCTCTCAATGAAACTGAACGTTCCATTAAATATTTATCACTAAGTAAAACTTTCATTTGCTTATTAATATTTTTCTCTCTCCAATATGATGCACTTGTTTTACTCCCTAAAAACAAGTTTAGCAATATAGAACAGCCAAATAAAAATATTAAAAGCATGTGAGCGTTGAAAAATCCCAAAGTTGATGAGATTATATATTTAATGATTTTAAACAATCTCATCAAAAATCTTTCAATTTCAAAATTAATCTTTTCATAATAAAATGAAGAAAAAAGTTGCAAAGGTAAGAAATTGATAGATCTATCGAACATTTCTTCCTCTTTAGTTAATTTATCACTATCATATTTAGTAATTGGTCCATAAGTTTGAATTGCTGTTGCAATCTTTTTACTATCATTTGAAATTTCTTTGATGGCTTTATCTAATCTATTTTCTAAAACCTCGGATCTAAACAGCATAATTTGGTGTAAAACCTTTCTTGAAAACCAATTTAAAACATTACTTCCATCCCCTAGAGAGTAATAGACCATTAGCTTACAAGTTTTAGAATCTACACTGTGAATAATAAATCTCATTAAAATCTTTTTATTAACACCAAAGACAAACCTGAGGTAGGGTGTTTCTTGCAAAATATTATAATATTTGTTATTTTCTATTGTTTCGATTTTTTGAAGAGCAGAAGGAATTTTAAAAAGTGAATTCCAAACAACTCGTGTCATCTTTTGATCCCCACCACATCTCCATAGACTATGAGTTGTGTGATCATCCTTAAAAATGCTTGATGATAATGGTAATGTACATTGAATAAGAAATGAGTCATCACCAAATAACATATGAAACAATGCCTTTGATGGAATCCTATAAGTTTTCATTGATAATAGTTTCATATTTGATGTATAATTAATTTTATTTTCAAAAGTGACGATGTTATCAGAATTTGTTTGATTATCAATCAATTTAAAATCAGAAGGAACATCTAATTTAATACCAGTAATTTTGTCTAAATCTTTATAATTATCGGATCTAACACCGCCATTAATTAAATTTAATTTTTTATTCTGCTTCATTTTTTTATAAGATTCATCGATTTCAGTTAATTTAATAATTTGTGATTCTAATTTGTCGGGATTTTGTGATTTCATGTTTGCTACAATATAATTAAATTTAGATTTAATTGCATTGGAATCACTTGTATATAGTTGCATTTTTAATGATAATCCACTTACAAAATATACCTTCATAATATCATAACCATTCATTTGGACAGTCTCTGTATTCAAAAAATTAGATAAAGGAATTGGGATAATTGAAATCAGTCCATATGTATGATTGTAAACATAAAATGCCTTAGTTGTCACATAAATGCTACAAAAAAAATTTTGATCAGAATTTGGAGACCAGGAAGCGTTAAATTTCATCAACGTGAATTCATCATCATCAATATAAGCTTCAAAAATAGATCGTAATTCAGCATCAGAAAATCTTAAATTTTCAGGATAATAATTAGGATATCTCAAATTAAATATTGGAGTCGGTAACAAGCATTCATTCTTTCGAAGCACAAATAATTTGTTCTCATCATTTAGTACAAAATAAAGCCCCCAATTAACATATCCCCAAAAATTGGCTGTTAGAGCAGATGGGATTGTAGTCGAAGAAAGATAAAGATGAGACATTGTAATTTTTTCAGTCATGCTTGTTTTTAATGGTGTATCAATTGATAAATCAAATTTCAAATTGGATAATTGAAGTCCAATTAATTTAGAAGTTTTTTCAATTTGTGGATCCAGTTTAATAACATCTACTAATTCTAAATCTTTTGCAACAACGGGTTCTAATTTAAGCATATCTAGAGATGGTGGAAATCTTTGCATTGCAATTGTTGAATTTTCTTCTCTTGCAACTCTAGTCACATTATTAAATACTGTTAACCAACTTTTTAACTCATGTGAGGTTTCAACTTGTATAATTAAATTTGTATCACTACTAGAAATTTTAAAACAAAATTTTCTATCTTCACTGGGTGAATATTTAACATTGGCTAATAAAACACCAATTTTATCACTTTCTTGAACATATTGACCATCTTGTGAAATTGAAAGAAATCCAAAAACTCCATTTTTAATAAACAGCCATCTTTTAATCCAAACATCACCTTTTCCTATTAATTTAGAAGACTTAATAAAAACCCAACCATGCTTTTCTAATAGTAAATTTTCAGATTCAATGAACAAATTTGAATGATTTAATATAGATGAATCAAAATCTTTAATCTCTGAACTTGGTGTATACATTCTAATTGCGCCATCTTCAGAGTTGATTCTCGCTTTATTCAAATCGTTAAATAACATGATTGAGGAAGATTGTTGTAATTCTGCACATAAATTTAATTGTTTAATTGAATTTACAATATCAGTTAACCCAATTGCATCAGATAATTTAGCACCATATGTTGTATTTTTTTTATCAAAAGATTTCCAAAATGAATTAGTTGTATCAGTTGCTGTTTTACATAATTTAATTTCCAATTGTTTAACTGACATCCAAAGTGTCATTGACAAATGAATATATTGCTTTCTAATTTCAAATAATTGAAGTGCATCATCCCTGCTTTTAACTGGATCGTATGATTTTGATAGCTGCATAAATTTAGCAGATATAATATCATATTTATTTTGAATACTTTCAAAATTTCTTCGTAATTCTAAATATTGTGGTATCTCAACATCTATTATATTCCTTAACGCCTGAAACTCTGAATCTTCAACTTTTAACAAAGATAGAGCACTGTCATTTATAATTTTTTGACCTTTCAAGAATTGTTCAACACAAGGTTTTGAAACGTCATTACTGATAAATTGCATTTCATTCAAATATTGTTTAAAAACTATTTCAACTTCTTTATTTACTTTCATAAAACTATTCCAATTGTATGCATATCTTTTTAAGACAGTAATTGACTTTTCCAACTGTTGAGAGCATTGAATTATTGAAACATGTGTAAAATTCATTGAAGCTCTAAAACTTGGAGAATCCATTGTCGCTTCTTTTAACCCAACTGAAACCAATCTCACCAATCGTTCTGCAACATTATTATTTAGTGACGGTTTGTCCGATATATAAGTATTTGACATTGTTAGTTTAGTCTTATCAATAATAATTGGAACAAAATTTAAAGTAAAAGAGAGAAAATGATATATCAACTAGTTAGATTGATATAGCCTGATTGTAATTTTTTGATGATGCGCATTGGATTTACATGTTTTTTTTAATCTATGTACAGTTTCAAGCTATATAGGTATTTAAGATAAAGACATCTAATATCATTTATGTGATATTAGATATCAGCAAGAAGATGATTCACTTTGTCAAAGTAAGATTTATCAACCAATTCTTTAATTTCTTCCTTAACTAACCATTTGAATTCTTTGATGTCTGTAGATTTTTGTAAATCAAATTTACCTGCGATAATATGAGATTTAAACAAGAACTCACTTGAGATGGCATCATTTGAAGTGACAATTTCACCACTAGAGTTATATTTAATAACAGCAACTGGAGAGTTGGAGACTGACCAAGAATTAATTTTATCACCACCGATAGATCTTAAACCATTTTCGGATATTTGATGAAGACCTTGAGCATAATCATTTTCTAATGCATCAAAAGATGGAAATTTCCATGAGTCTTTGGAATCTTTTGTTAATAGATATAAGGTTCTTGGTAATTTTCTTTCAAGTGAAGATTGATCATTTAGTTCATCGGCTTTTGTGATTCTTGAATTTGGTTTAATCGATCTACCAATATCATCCAAATCATTTTCTGCATTATCTGCAGAATCAGAAGTTTCCTTCTTTGGTAGTATCACATCTTGAGCAAATCTTCTATCTCTACCGTGTTTTAAATCCGGTGTACCTTTTGGAAACCAGACACCTCTATGACTTGGAATTGGATATTTTTGTGCTTCAGTAAATTCTCTTTCTGCAACAGTACCCTTTTTAAAATAGTACCATTTAGGGAAGGTCCACATCAGTCTTCTTTCAAGAGATTCTTGATATTCATAGAACAATTTTTCAAATTCAGGAGTGTCTGGTGTAACTATTGGTATTCTTGATAAGATGATACCTGACTTAATTGATGCAGCAAATGCTGATCTCGATGTTGAAAAGGTTCTAGACAGATGACGACTAGACACGCTCATTGTTGCTTACAAGATCAGTTACAAGTTTACTGTTCATTACAAAAATTTCGACGTTTTGATTTTGATGGTTGAATGAAAAAAAAAATAGCTTGGCCAACATCGACGCGTCGAAATCTTTGTTCACTTTTCAAATCCCAGTTTTGGTGTTTACAGTGTAGAAAAAGCCCATATGCCTGCAAGCCAAGAACAACTTGAAATATCCACACATGCAAAAAAGAAATATAAAAAAACAGAGAGTTCAATAACAAAAATACAATTACTTTTTATCTTTCTAAAAGATTGTCACCTCAAAAGGGATTTAAAGAACATACTGTCTAATCTAAACGCCTAACAAGTTCTTTTTTAACACACACTTGTTCTGTAAAAAGCACGTGCACTGCACGTGACCTCTACTATGGGCTTCACGTGACCTCTACTATGGACTGCGCCTCTACAATACAGCTGGGGCTTTGCCCCGGCATTCATGGTCCGCTGGGCCCAGTACTTTTGTTTTTGTGTGTGCTTTTCCCCCTGCTTTCCCCCCACTAATCCAGTTTTCTTGACTTCCTCGGCCGCGAAGTAGGAAGCCAAATTTAGACGCGAATGAAATGGCAATTGCGGATTTATCGCCCTCTTTGTCGGAGATCAGCACCACAGAAAATATTGTAAATTCTGTACGCGGAATCGGAGTAGCTAAGATTTTATAAATACCAGGTGATAGCCACAGAATAAAAGATGTTGAAGTGTACGATGCAATTGGGGTCTACACACAACTAAAGACTAAAAACTAATAGTAATGGCAATTCCTACACATTCTAAAATACACATTAATCAGCACGAAATCATTCCTGCAAAGAATGATGTTGGCGCTTTAGCCAACAGAATCAACTTAGAAACTAGATCATTACATAATCAAGTTGATAAAATGGTTACGTTGAAATTCGCAATTGCAGTAAGAGATGCCAAAATATACAGACAGGGTATACAGATGTTTTATCACTACTTTTGTGCAATTGAGGATTGTATCGAACGTGAATTGAGTGCAAATAATAGGTACACGGAAATGTTCAAAAAAATCTATAAGCCAGAAATGCTAAGAAGAGAGAAGCTTTTCCAGGATCTGATGTTCTTCTATGACGGCCATGAAGAAAAGTTTGCAAAGCCTATTCTTACAAATCAAATCGAGTTCACAGATTACATCAGAAAAACAACAGCAGAAAAGCCCTACCTTCTTTTGGCTTATATGCACGTTTTATATCTGGCATTGTTTGCAGGTGGTAGAATCATGTCTTCACAGGTTACGAAATCTCTCAGATTATTTCCACAGGTCCAAGGTAAAACATATCAAGAAATCTCCGAACAAGGAACGAATTTTTACAAGTTTGATGTTGACGATATGGAAGTGTTGAGAATCATATATAAGAGGGATTACGAACTGGCAACAAGAAACTTTCTCACCGAGGAAGAGAAGGTTGAAATCATCAATGAATCTAAGTACATTTTCAAACAAACAGCAGATGGTATCAAAGAGATCGAAAATCACAATTTACAAAGAATTAAAGGTTCGATTGGTTATCATCTTTTCACCAAAGGTTATTATATGGCTATTGCATTTTTAATGTTACTTATTTGTTACGTTGCAAAGAACATATATAATAGATTATTTTGAGCGTTATTTTTTTATACTTATTGGGGGTAGGGGGTTTGGTTTGCTTTTTCATTTATTTATTTGTATACTTATTTATATTATTATCATCAATTAACGGCATTAACTAATGACATTCAAGTTTTATTTGAAAACTAGTTCGAAATGAGAAATTCCCTGACTTTAGCTAATGCTTTGGATCTTTGACTGATTTGGTTCTTTGCAGCACCCTTCATTTCAGCATAGGTGGTTTCAAACCCATCGGGTTTAAAAATTGAGTCCCATCCGAAATCGGTTGGACCTGTTGAATCAACAATAACACCACTTGTAACACCTTGGAATAGTTGTACTTCGGCACCTGGTCCTGAACAATAACCAAAGGTGGTGATGGCGTTGGCTGACTTATCGTCGAATCCGACAAGCATTTTAACTAAACCGTCCAGACCTAAACTTTTCACAAACCATTTGATATATGGACCTGGTAAATTGTTCAATGCATTGAATCCTAAACACGTATCTTCTACTAAAACAGGACCGCCGACAATTTCAGCTGCTTGTTTCGCCTTGTGTGCAGTAACCTCTTCAATTGAACCTTGAATTTCATCTAAATCAATCTTGCTATTGGTAATTGACCACTTGCCAACCTTTGCGCCTTCGCTTGCACCATCGCATAAAATAGCAATCACTTCTCTCAGCTTGTTAGCATTACCTGTAACAAAAGTAATTGTACTCATCTCTGCTACTCTGATAATCTTCCTTTGAGTATTTAAAAAAACCCTAAACCTCTTGTTAAAACCTATTTCGTCCCTCACTGCATAAATATTTTTTTTCAACTTGATTTTTTCTACTTTCACCTACTCAGAATCTTCTTCTTTTTCCATACATATTACACACTGCCGGAATACCAGTGATCCTTGTTTGCTTCTATCGAGAGATCATAAAAATGGCTGGCAGGAGAAGAATCTGCTGCTCCTCCTTTTTAGGGAAGACTGCAGTCTCCACTTTATAATTCACTTGTTTGTATTACCGTCGTTCAAGTGATTCGCTTTGTGGTGTCATCTTAAATTGAACACTATAGTCTTCTGTGGTATCTTTTTTTGTATTAAATAGTTAGTTGATGTTGGTAATTATTTTGCCATCAAAAAATTGATTGGATTATACAGTCCATGTCCTAATTACTGGTACTGTTATTTTTCTATGAAAACCTTTTTACCTGCTGTAAATGCCATTTGAACTTTTTTTTATAAGGGTCTTTGGTTTTGAAAATATTAAAACCACCTATCCACAAACCAAAGTGTTGCTGTGTGAAACCAACTAAGCAGAAAATAACCCCCAACTTGTTGAGAGTCCGTGTATCCTTTACTGAGTATTTGTGGACAGTATCATGCCGTAATCATTGCAGTTATTATATATTTATTATACAGAGCTGGTTCGCTCCGAAAAAAGGGTTGACTGACTTCGTAATCAGCAAGAGATAGATTTCTTATCTTATAAAATAGAATACCATACAAAAGTAGAAATGGAAGATATACTAACCCAAATTGCCCAATACTTTTATCAAACTGATAAACCAGGATTGGCAGACGAGATACTCAATTTGCCCGAGTTCGATAAACAGGACAAAATGTATCTAGAGGCCAAAAACCAAATTACGAAGCTGTTGATAGATAATAAAATTATAACTCCGGAAGTAATTGATTTAATTATAAAGAAATTTAGGGAATTGGGATGTGGAGATATTGAGTTAAAGGTTAAATTAAACGTTTTGACAATACTATATCTTGAAGAATTGTATATTAATAAAAATACAGAATCTGCATTGACAATACTTAATTCATTACCTGTAGAAACTGATTTATCAACTAGACAGAATTTGTCTTCTTTGTTGCTCCAAAATCAAATGCCCCATAGTTTTTTGTCCTCAATTCATTGGGTTGATATAAATACTCTGAATGATTCTAGATTCTTGTTGGTTGAAAATTTGTTCAAAATTATGTCATTTAAATATATCATGCCAAAATCTCTACAATCAGTAATGAATGATGCATTGAGTTATAGGCAGTTATTACAACCAAAATTTGGGGATAAGAAGTTACCAACTATTAGAAAACAAAAGTTATCAAATCATTCAGATGAGGTTTGGTTTATCAGATACTCCCCAGATGGAAAATATCTAGCCACGGGTTCAAAAGACAGAAAAATTTTAATTTATGATGCCTCAAATAACTACTCAATAGTTTCTGTGTTTCAATCGCATACTGAATCCATAACTTATATTGCGTGGAATAACTCATCTTCTGAGATTATCACACTTTCATTCGATCAAACTTTACGAATTTGGTCTATCGAAGAAAATAAATGCATTAAAGTATTAGATAATAAGACGACCGGGCTTACTCAAGCTAGGTTATCGTCGGCTGGCTTTTCACCAAATTATGAAATCGACAATAACATTTTAATTGCTTCAAATGATGGCAAAATGTTTATCATCAATAAAGATACTGAAAATATTATTGCTCAATATAAAACTAACTCTATTTCTCCACAAATCCAAGATTTTGTTGTCCAAAATGATTTGATATGGGCAATTACAATAGAAAAGGAATTGCTAGTTTTTGAATTACCAAATTTAAAACTTCTTCATAAAATTCAATTTGATCAACAACCAGTTTCAATTAATTCGGTTCCATCTTCATTTCCTGGAATATTAAATAATGGAACCAAAAATTCATCCCATATTTTAATCAATTTAAAACCAAATGCGTTGGTGCTTATTAATTCCACTGGGATTTCAACTACAAAATCATCCAAGTTGGATAACAGCGGGAAATTGCCTTTTATTGAGTCATTCTTTCATATGCCAACAATAAGTAAAAACAACTATATTTTGCGTGGTTGTGCAGGTGGTAACTATAATCCAAATAATCATTGTATACCATCAGGTATAGTTATAAGTGGTGGACAAAATGGTGAAATTTGGATGTGGGGATATGAAGGTAATGTAATTGCATGTTTAGAAGACCATGATGGTTTGGTTAATTGTGTCTCATGGAGAGGTGATGGATACTCGGATAATGGTGGTGTGGTGGAATGGGCAAGTGGATCCGATGATGGCAGTGTTTGCGTTTGGGGGTTGTAGTGTGTATATGATTTCAGTCAAATAGGCCTAAATGAAAAATTTCGAGAAATTAATTTTTCAAACTAAGAAAAGATTATTTAATAAAGGAAAAATTTTTTTTATATTTTATTTTTATTTTTTGGTTTGTATTTTTTAGCATAGTAGCCACCAAAGATATGGGTATTAAGAACGGGAAAAAGGTTGAAGTTGAATCAGTACCTGTGAAGAAGAGAGTTCATGACGAACAAGATGAAAGTAGTGATGAAGAATTCGAATTAAATGGTTTATTAGATAATGAAGCAAGTGATGATGAAAATGACGAAGAAGAAGAAGGAGACGAAATTGCAGATGAAGAAAGCCAAAGTAATGATGATTCAGACGATGAACTAAACTTATTACTAGCGCAAGAAGAAGGAGATGAAGATGAAGAAGCTGATTTTTCAACTGATGATGAAACCGACGATACAAAATCTTTGACGGAAAGATTATCAGATGTTAAATTGCGTACCTTATCAAGTGAATCGTTGAAAAAATTAGAAGAAGTCCATACCAAATTTTCAGATGGTAGATTGAGGATTATCAAGCCTGAAATTGAACCTGTTTATGATTCTGACGATTCTGATCGTGAAGATTTTAATACTATTGGTAATATTCCAATTTCTGCATATGAAGAATATCCTCATATTGGTTATGATATTAACGGTAAGAGAATTATGAGACCTGCTAAAGGTAGTGCACTTGATCAATTATTAGAAAATATCGATTTGCCTGAAGGTTGGACCGGTTTACTTGATAAAGATTCTGGTACTGCGCTTAATATTAGTGAAGAAGAATTAGAATTAATTAGAAAAATTGAAAGAAATGAAAATACAGATGAATCAACAAATCCTTATGAACCAACTATCGAATGGTTTACTAGTAAAGTTGAAGTGATGCCACTTTCTGCTGCACCTGAACCAAAAAGTCGTTTTACTCCTTCTAAACATGAAGCTAGAAGAATTATGAAAATTGTTAAAGCAATCAGAGAAGGAAAAATTATTCCACCTGATCAACGTAAAAAGATGGAAGAAGAAGATGATGATAATTTAAACTATAACCTATGGGAAGGTATAGATGATGAGATTTCAAAGGATCATATTATGACTTTAAGAGCTCCAAAATTACCACCACCAACTAATGAAGAATCTTATAATCCACCAGAAGAATATCTATTAAATGATGAAGAATTAAAGGAATGGGAATCAATGGACCCAATTGATAGAGAAAGAAATTTCATACCGCAAAAGTTTGGTGCTTTGCGTAAAGTTCCAGGTTATGGTGAAAATATTCGTGAAAGATTTGAAAGATGTTTAGATCTTTATCTTGCACCTCGTGTACGTAAGAATAAATTAAATATCGATCCTGAATCATTAATTCCTGAATTACCATCACCTAAAGATTTAAGACCATTCCCGATTAGAACTTCAACTATGTATGAAGGTCATGAAGGTAAAATTCGTTCTTTATCAATTGACCCAACAGGTAATTGGCTTGCTACTGGATCAGATGATGGTACTGTCAGAATTTGGGAAGTTTTAACTGGTAGAGAAGTTCATAAGTACACTATTATTGAAGATTTAGAAGAAAATAACGATGATCATATTGAATCTGTTCAATGGAATCCTGATCCTGAATGTGGTATTTTAGCAATTTCTTGTGCTGAAAATATCTACTTGTGTGTCCCACCAATCTTTGGTTACGAAATTGAAAATGAAGGTCATAAAAGAATTGAAAATGGTTTTGGTTATGCGGCAACTCAAAAGGAAGCAAACGATGTTACTGGTGTTGCATCAGATGATGAAGGTGCTGACGAAGCAGTTGAATCAACTGCTGCTAAAAATGCAGCTTCTTGGTTCAAACCAACTAAATCACAATTGGCAAATGGTATTTCATTAGTTATTACTACATCAAGAGGTGCATCTTCATCTGCTTCAACTATTAAAAAACTTAACTGGCATCGTCGTGGTGACTATTTATTATCAGTTTCTCCTGATGGTGGTAATAAAGCAAGTATTTTAATTCATCAATTATCTAAACATGCATCACAATCCCCATTCCGTAAAAGTAGAGGTATTTTAATGGATGCTAAATTTCACCCAACAAAACCAATTTTAATTGTTATGTCACAACGTTATATTAGAATTTACAATTTACAAATGCAACAATTAATTAAAAAATTATTACCTGGTGCAAGATGGTTATCTTGTTTAGATATTCATCCAAGAGGTGGTGATCATTTAATTGCTGGTTCTTATGATAAGAGAGTTTTATGGCACGATTTAGATTTATCTTCAACTCCATATAAAACTTTAAGATATCATGAAAAAGCAGTTAGATCCGTCTCTTTCCATAAAGGTAATTTGCCATTGTTTTGTTCAGCTTCTGATGATGGTTTAATCCATGTCTTCCATGCAACAGTTTATGATGATTTAATTACTAACCCATTGTTAGTTCCATTAAAGAAACTACAAGGACATAAAGTCGTTAATTCTTTGGGTGTGTTAGATGTTTGCTGGCATCCAAGAGAAGCGTGGTTATTCTCTGCTGGTGCTGATGGTGTTGCGAGATTATGGACTTCTTAAGGTATTCTCCATGACTGTTAAAATATAATATATAAATTTTATCCTATACTGTATAAACTAACTTAATAAAAAAACAAGAAATGAAATTATTTTCAGGTACATCAAGTTTTCACATCAGGTTCAGTTCTACCAATAAACTCTTCAAATTTAAGAAATTCGATGACTTTAGAAATATCATCCTTTAAATATTCTTCAACTGATAATGCAAGGTTCTCATCTGATGTATCTTTTGAGTGCTTTTCTAAATATAATCTAATTGTTGCGCCTGATGATCCTGTACCAGATAATCTGATTACAAATCTTAAACCGTCTTCTAATTTAACATATAAACCTTGATTTTTAGAGACTGAACCATCTAAATCAGTATATGAAAAATCATCTGCTTCTTTCACTGTTGAGCCATTTAAAAATTTAGATCCAACAAATGATGATTCACTCATCTTGGATTGTAATGATTGGATTATTTTACCCGCTTTTTCAGATTCACAATCTTCAAAATCATATCTAGTGAAAAATGTACGACCATATTTTTTCCAGAATTTCAATTGGATATTTGCAATGGTAGGTTCAATGTCTGGATTAGAAACTGAGAATGCTGCAATAACATTAAGCCAAGCAACGATTGCCCATAATCCATCTTTTTCTCTAATATGGTTTGAACCTGTACCAAAAGATTCTTCACCACAAATTGATAATTTATCAGAATCAAATAAGGCACAAAAAAATTTCCAACCTGTTGGAACTTCATAAACATTTAATCCTTTATCCTTAGCAACTAAATCAATTGCACCAGAAGTTGGCATAGATCTTGCAAGACCAAAAATACCACTTTTTTTGAAATATGGAATAGATTCTGCATGTTCAGAAATAATTGCAACAGAATCACCCGGGGAAACAAAAGTATTGAAACCGTAAATCATATTTCTATCACCGTCACCGTCAGAAGCGGCACCAAAGGTGATTTTGTTTGAGTCAACTTTTTCAACCAAAGTTTTAGCATAGGTTAAATTTGGATCTGGATGTAAACCACCAAAATCTTCTAATGGTTTGTAATTTTGAATACATTCTAATGGTAAGCCTAATTCGTCAATAAAAATGGATTTTCCATAAGGTCCTGTGACACCATTTAATGCATCAAAAAGGAAAGTGAAATTATCATGGGATTCAATAAATGACCTGATCAAGTCAAAATCAAAAATTGACTTCAACATCGTCACATAGTCTTTTGTTGAATCCACAATATCGACTTCTAAGGAACCGTATTTGGCAATACCAATTTTAGTCAAATCTATTCTTGGTAAATCTGCAACAATTTTGTAAGATTTAATCTTGAGAGAATTTTCATAAATTTGATTAGTCACGGACTCAGGAGCTGGACCACCATTACTCAAATTGTACTTAATACCACAATCGTTTTTTTGTCCACCGGGATTATGGGACGCTGTTAAAATGATACCTCCGGTAACCTCTTTACCATCGCCATTTTCTCCATAAGTTCTGATGATATTTGATGCTGCGGGTGTTGAAAGAATTCCATTTTCACCAATAATCAATTTCTTGACTCCATTGGCAGCACCTATCTTTGCAATTATATTGACAAACTCCGTATTGTAATAACGGCCATCTCCCCCGACTACCAATGTAGACCCATTGCTACCTTCAGGGATTGCATCCAGTAATGCCTGAATGAAATTTTCTGTGTAATGAGCCTCTTGAAAAACACTTGTCTTCTTTCTGAGCCCTGAGGTACCTGGTTTCTGGTCCTTAAAGGGTTTTGTAGCAACCTCTGTAACGCAATAATGTGACATTGTTAATTTGAATGCCAAAAAAAACCAATTTATAATATAATCTTTCCACTGGTCAATGTCAAACAAAATGAATTTCCTCCAGAAAAAGATTCAACCCCAGCTTTGAAAAGATTTGTTTTTTTTTCTGACAAGATCGTCCTTTTCAAAATAGACACCCAAAAACAATTCCCCAACACGGACAGACACGAAAAAAATGCCCACGCCCAGTTGATATTTTTTTACCAGCTAATTATTTATATTATATACCCCGGGGTTTAAAAATGATTCGGCACCACCTGATAAATTTCACTCCCACCAATGTTACCAATCAATCCAATGACTTGGCTTCCCGATGGCATGCTTCGATGTATGTACACGTATACGTAACGTATACTTTATTCTGGCGTATCTGTGTGGTTGTCTGATTATTCCATGTCATCTGATGTATTAAAGGGGTGATAACTAAATCTTACGAGTACAAGAATCAACTTAATGATCTGGAGCTTAATAAACGTGTTCCCGTTTATTTTGCATGAGAACAATCGAATATTTAAAAGTGCGTGCAACAAACGAAGGTAAGATGGGAATCATTCTATAGAAAACACCCATGGGTTCCAAACCCATCGTCATTTCCAATAGAATAGCATACTACTACTATTACTACTACACATTTGCTGTATTCTATAATCCTATAAGCTAGCACAAGATGAAGATAATTTCATTCATCAGATTTCTTTTCTGCCTGCACTGACTTTTCTTGCAGCACCTGTAAATAATAGCTGGAAATCAATTTGTATGTGAAATTGCCCGTTTCCTATATTTAGTATTGGTATCCCGATCTGTAACGTGGAAAAAAAATTGGAAGCATTGTTCAAAAACAGAAAACGATTTGCGTGGGAAATACCCTCGACTCCGTCCTTCAAGAGGGAACGACACGAATGCCTGTTGTAAAACTTCCTTGTATCCAGGGATATTTATGGAAATCATATCTTATAGAACGGCTACTAGAATTCAAGAAATTCACAGGATTCACGGAAAACTGGCAGGCGCTTTTTTCTTCCGTCATGCTTTGTTTTAATTGCATAAAAAAAGCCTATCTTTTGGACTTAGAAAAAGAATAGAGTTTGTTACAGAAGATGGAAAAAACTAGGTATTTGAAAAAAAGTCGAATATACCAGATTTTTTTTATTTGGTGGTTTTGATACCTTTAAAATAAATTCATTTTAAAGCAAAAAAAACAGGTATTTTAACAACAGGTACCATTGATGCATGTATAAGTTATTGTACAAGATAGCATTGCACAAGCACTCAATAAAGAACTCTTCTGCACGATGGGTTACTTTAATAGGTTTCCTTCTACAAAATACGCGCCAAAACGCTTTGCAAACACATATTACTGGGGAGACCTGTGAGACTCGTGGGGAAACACAGGATCTCATCGCGAGATCAGTGCGGAGCTCAAAAAATGGCTGGGAACCTACTGGGGAAATCATTGCAAGACTCCTGGCAAGACCAGATCCTGTTGTCAATTCCAAATATTTGATATTCATGTAATATACATCTACACAGTAAACGTTAAAAGCATAAAAAAGTTATAAGAAAAGAATCACATCACATGGAAAATTTCTTTTGCCAATCTAACAACGTTACCTTCGTTGATTCCAGCTATACTGATTCTACCATTTTTAGTTAAATAAATACTTTGGTTCTGTAGATTTGAAACTTGATCAGAGTTCAAACCGGTAAAACAAAACATTCCATTCTGATCAACTAGATGCTCCCATCCTGTTTCACCCAATTTATTTGGACCTCTACATTCTAATGTCTTCAATTCATCAAATAAAAGTTGACGCATGGACTTGAGTCTATTCCTCATAATTCCAACTTCACCAACCCATTGTGTAAATAACTCAGAATCTGAAAGAATGGTTTCAACAATTTTCGATCCATAACACGGTGGTGAAGAATACATTGCTCTAACTGTTTTTTTCAATTGGGATTCAACTATACTTTTCTCTTGCGGATTTGAAGTTATAACGGAAAATGATCCAACCCTTTCACCATATAAACCCATATTTTTGGCAAAACTTTGTGCAAATAGTGCATTCTCCAATTCTCCATTATTGATCAATTTACAAACTTTTTCAACAACTTCTAAATCCTCCAAAATACCCTTACTAAATCCTTGATAGGCCATATCAAAAAGTGGCAAAAGCTGTCTATCTTTTATAACTGACAAAATTTGATCCCATTGTTTAGAACTTGGGTCAATACCTGTAGGGTTATGACAACATACATGCAGAAGTACACAATCACCAGCGTTTAATTTATTCAAATCTTCTAACAATGCATCTAAATTCAAACCTTGAGTATTAGCATCATAATAACTATATTTACTGACTTTTAATCCCGAATTGGTAAATATTGACTCATGATTGGCCCAACTTGGGTTAGGAATTGCAATATTTTTTGTGTTTGTTTTCTCATATAAAAAGTCACCAAGAACACGAAGAGATCCGGTACCCGATATACCTTGGCCTGTTATAATTCTATCATTAGATAAAAGCATCTTAGAGTTTGGTGTAGATTTGTTTGCAAAAAGAAAGTTTTGTACTAAATTAATGAAATTTATAGTACCTGTAATTGGAATATACTCATGATTTATATCAGGATGCGATTGGATTATACTTTCTGCTTTTGAAACAGAAGGTAAAATCCATGGATTACCTTCGGAATCTCTGTATGCCCCAACTCCGAGGTTAATTTTAAAATTTTTAGGTTTAGGATCCTTATTATAAGCGACAGAAAGACCAAGGATAGGATCTGCTGGCGCAGCTTCAATATTACGGAAATAAGAAACTCGTCTCACCGAAATTTTAAGCATCACTCTGTATTATTATAAAGTACCAACGTCTATAGAAAATGTACAACTGAAACAAAAGCCAAGAAAAAAAGAAAAAAAACCTAAAAGAATCATTTCCGTATTACGTTACAAACGTGGGCACGGATGGGCTTAAATACCATTTTGGTCTTCCCCGCAAATTTGCCCGACTCGCCCTCGGTTCCCCCTCTTTCCCTCCTCTTTTCCGTCTTTTCCCCTTCACCCTTCACCCTGACACTTTTTCACTGCTTCAGATAAAGTGCGTCAATTTTTTGAAGATGAGCCCCGAAACAAAGCCTGATTTTACGTCTATACATGGTAGGATCATTGAGTTGAATAGGATTTCCTTCAAAGTAGACAGTTTCCAAAAGAGTGGAATTCTTCAAACCCTGAGCAATGTTGTTGTAATCAGAAAGTTGATTATAAGAACACCAGAAATCGGTTAGTTGGGTTAGGGATTCCATGTTTTCAATGGCAGAAATCTTGTTGGAGGTAACATCGAGAACTTGTAAATTACTCAATTTTTCTAATCCTTCAATTTTGGTAATCTTGTTATGAGAAAGGTACAATTCTTCCAAGGATTCCAAACCTTCTAAACCTTCAATTTTTTCTATTTTATTTGACTGGATAGAAAGAACACGAAGATTTCTAAGCATAGTTAGACCTTGTAATTTATTGATTTTATTCTGACCGAGCCACAACTGCCTTAAATTAACTAAGGTGTCAAGATTTTCAATAATTTCAATTCTGTTACCACCAAATTCTAGGTTGGTTATGTTGGTCAATCTATCGATGTTTTCGATTTTGGATATTTTATTTTGAACAAAGTATAAATTTTCTAGTTTAGTGAGTGTTTCAATATGCTTGACATGCTTAATATTGTTGAAACTCAAATCTAGATTTTGCAGGTTAAAAAATTCAGCTACATGAGAGGAAATGTGTTTGATTCTGTTATCATAAAAATCCAATTCTTCAATTTTCTCTTTAAATTTAAGATTTTTTAATGCATTCAGACTGGTAATGAGATTATCTCTGAGATTGATGGATTCTAAATTTTCAAATCTTTCTAATCTTAAATTTTCTAAAGAGTTAATTTTTAGATGAATCAAATCGATATATTGGGTATCTAATGGAATATCCGACGTCAATTCATCATCAGCAGGTAAGATGTCAATATTAGTATCTGGTATAGTAGTCAATCCATAAGTTTTCTCTATATGATCTAAAGCATCTAATCTTTGTTGATGTGCCTTTTGAGCTTCGATTTCATCTTCATCTAATTCTTCCTCATTCTGTTCTTCTCCTGAAGAATTAGAATTGATGTTCAAATCTTCTAATTTATCTTGCAAACTCATAGTTTTGGCCAGATAATTATATTAATAATATTCTGTCTAAATCAACCTATGAAGAAAAAAATTAAAAATCAAAAATCAAAAATAAGGAAAACAGTGCGTACGCAACAGCATGTAAAATTATTAATAATATAGCCAAACAAGTAATGTCGTCAAATATGGGTTGTGTTATTATAAAAAGTAAGTGATTATATAAAATTTATACAAGAGACTGAACGAATAGATTTAACGAATTTCCTTATCTAAGATATCTTCTTCAGGCATTTGGTTCTTGGTAATATATTCGACAGCTTCACCGATAGTTGTGATTTCATTTGCAACTTTATCATCGAAAACGACATCGAATTCTTCTTCAAGAGCAACAAGAGCATCGTTATAATCAAGAGAGTCCATACCTAAATCTTTACCAAATTGGGTGGCCAT
The DNA here is from genome assembly GCA_030563725.1 of Pichia awuae. Classification (NCBI taxonomy): domain Eukaryota; kingdom Fungi; phylum Ascomycota; class Pichiomycetes; order Pichiales; family Pichiaceae; genus Pichia; species Pichia awuae. The sequence goes on from JAJMJV010000032.1 coordinate 31,686, forward strand.
GGTGATTTGATCGTGTGAGTTCTTTAATTCAAATGTCTTAAGAACAGCAATGGATCTGTTAAGAACATCTTGTTGGTTAACTGTAGATTGAAATCTTAAACCAAAACCAAAGGTTGGTCTGACGGATCTTAATGCAAGTCTAGCGGTTTGTCTGAACATTCTGGTAACTATCTCTGCCTATACAATTCGCCATCTTCATCAACCTCCGGCACTTCACAAGCATTAGAACACTCCTCTTTTGAAACCAGGGAATCTCTCGCGAGTAATTTGCACGTTAAAGGCGATGACAGAATTTTTGGGATTTGAGGGAGACGGGTCGATCGGCGTTTTTTTTGGGCAAACAATTTTCTAACTTGTTTTCATCGACATAACAATACCTCTTTTTATAATAGATTAGACATTTTTAGACCGTTTTGCCAGATAGAGATGTCTATTGTAGCTGGAAATAGCGCCAATCTAAAGAGAAAGGGAGGTGAAGTATTAGGCGCTCGCAAACTGCGCAAAATTAATACTAAAATCGATGAAATACTTGCAAATGAGAGAAAATCGGAACAATTAGACCAAGTTTCTGCAAAGAATGAACCATTAACCCAAGAAGATGTTGTTTATTTCCAAAAGGAAGCAATTTATAGACTTTTGAATTTACAATATCACAAAAATTCGGCTTTGGTTAATTCACTTTCCCAAATAAACAACAGATATTCCAAACTACTTGTTTATAATTCAATCTTAATCCAATGGTGGTTTCAAATATTGGACAGCTTGAAACTTCTTTTTAATTTGGATTTGGATACTATCTCTTCATTTAATGATGAAATTCTTTTATCATTAAATGATTTGGACTTGGACGTAACGGATGAAGATTTAAATTGTAATCTTCAAACGTTACATTCGGGTTTATCAAAACTTATAGATAGTTTAATTAAAACTGCCAAACCAATAGATGCAGATAGCGGTAAAATAATCACCTTAGAAAATGAAGTATCTAATTTAACTGTTTTAAAAAATAGTTTAAACGATGAAAACAATCAACTAAAATCTTCTGTTAATAGATTAAATGATAAATTAGAAGATGTCACATTGAAATTCCAAAGATCAATATCTAAGTCTCTCGGTAGAATTAAAGACGAAGAGAAATTGGAAATTAAAGAAGAATCAAGAGAACCTTCAAATATACCTGAGTTGATAACTACATCTTCAGTCGATAAATCAATCGTTGAAGATTTGAACATTAAAATTGAGGAAATTAGTGGTAAAAATGATATTTTACAGATTCAACTTGATGAAAAAATCAAAATTATTATTGGTTTAGAAAAGAAAATTGAGGATTTGACCAATAAAATTGATAATTTAAGCGATGAGGATTTATTGAAAGTTTCAAGTACTTATAAATCAATTTTTGAAGACAACAAAAAATTACAAGAAACAATTAATCAAATTCAAAATGATAAGAAAAAATTAGAGAATCAAATTTTTGAAATTGAATCAAAATTCTCTATAAATAAATCTAAAATTGAATCAAAAGTTAAATCTGAATTGGAAAATAATAACAATTATCTTGCGAAACTTGAAAATGATATCAACAGAATCAGATCCGATAGAGATAGTTTAAATGCCAAACTTTCAACATTAAAAAATGAGAAGGGTAAAAGTGAATTAATTGAACATTATTCAAAACTTTCAAACACTTTACAAAATAGAATTGATGAATTAGAAGAAATTCAATCTAAAAATTTAGATACTTTAAGTTCTGATGACCATAATAAAATTTTAGTGAATGAATTAAAACAAGTTGAACAAGCATTTAAGTCAACTAGAGAAATTGCAAATGTCAAACTTGCTTCAGCTCAAGAAAATGAGAATTTAATTAACAAATTATCAATTGAAAAATCGAAAGCTGATGAAAAATATTTTCAGGCAATGAGAACAAAAGATTCTTTATCTTCTCAGAATAAAATTTTGCAATCTAATTTATCAAAACAAATGGAGCTTATTGAAATATTAAAATCAAATGAATCGGAACTTTTGAAAAAATTGACAATCGAGGAGAAACTATATGAAAATTTAAACAAAATAGAGATAGTTTATACACAAGACGTATCAAAACTTCAATCAAAAATAACTGTACTTGAAAAAGAACTCTTGCAAAAATCAGAAAAAGAAAATAATTTACGTTCACAAATTTCTAAATATCAATTTGAAATTCAGCAACAAGAGAAAAAAATCCAAACATTGCAACAATCTACTAGTTCTCTGGAAAGAGCAAACAAACAATTCAAACAACTCATTACACAATACAGATCTGGTCAGACACCAAATACTGCCGTATCAGATTCTGAAGTTCAAGAAGCCCTACTAAGTATGACCAAATGTTCACTCTGTAATAAGAATTTTAAAAATATATCTTTGAAGACTTGTGGTCATTGCTTTTGTAAAGATTGTGTTGATGATAGATTAGCTGCAAGGATGAGGAAATGCCCAAGTTGTAATTGTCAGTTTAGTAGGTATGATTTGCTGAACATCCATTTGTAATCCACTCTAACTTTTATGTATTATTTTAGTCTTGTATATTTTTAATAACTTAATGACGTTTCACTTCTTATTTTGATGTCTCACACCCCTAATTTTTCCTACAGGTTTTTTTTGTTTTCCAAATTAGGAAGCTTAACATCAAAACTTTTTTTTTCATGAATCTAATCAATTGTTAACTTTGTGTTTTCTCCATAAGAGAAATGGGACCAGAAACTAAAAAAGCAAAAAAATCACCTATTGAGGTAATTCTATCAGACAATGATTTTGACTTGACTTCAGTTTTTTCACTTGCTTTACTGTCAATTTTACACCCAAATTATACGATTCGATTTCACTCTACTGAGACGCCGACGTCAGGATCAGAAATGAATAAATATCTACAAGATCCATTAACTTATATCATTGGATTAAATGAAAGCTATCTTCCGCATAAAAATTGTTTTCACTACAAGTCTGATTCAAAATCATGGCAAACAAAAAAGCGTGGTAACACCAGTAAAAGAAATAAAAAGAAAGTATCAATTCACACATACTTTAACGATACCAAAAGATGTCAAATCGTACCACTTGCTACAAGTGGTTTGATTTATAAAATGTACGGTAAGTTAATTCTTAGTAAGATCACTGGATTTGAGCTTAATGATGTGAATATGGGATGGTTGTTTAATCGTACCTATTTTGACTATATTGAAATTATTGACGCTTGGACGCGGGGATATAGATTGTATAATGGTCCAGGTGGAAAAGCAAGATTCAATGGAACTCTTCAGACCTTGCCTGAGTTTGTGCGATTTTATAATTTAAGATGGGATCAGATTGAAGGAATTAATAGGCAAGAAGAGTTAAAAATGAGAGAAGAGAAGCTTCGAGTTGTATGTGATATAGTGAGAGATGGTTTTGTGAATTATGTTAGGTATTTTGCTTTTTCTTTTATTCATGGAAAAAAAGTTGTGTATGAGTGTTGTGAAGAACAGGAGAATGGTGTGCTTCTATTGAAAGAGTTTGTTCCATGGAAAGAACATTTGTATAATTGGGAAAAGGAAAAAGGAAAATTAGGCAAGTGTTTGTATGTTGTGTATCAGGATACAAGTCGAATGTGGAGACTAGCTGCCGTACCTGTGAGCCCCGGATCTTTTGAATCAAGAAAAGGAATGCCTGAAAAATGGAGGGGATTGAGAGAAAAAGAATTGAAACAGGCGTGCAATGTAGATGATGCTTTGTTTGTTCATGCGAGTGGGTTTATAGCTGGGGCAGAAAGTAAGGAAGGGTGCTTAAAGATGGCCAAGTTAGCCGTTGAACTATAAAATAGCTATATAAGTTTTTTATATATTAAATCCGTTTTCATCTGTAAATGAATTTCTGCTTGGTGAAGAAGTACCGTTGAGATTACCAAATAAGTCGAGGTTAGACATGCCCATAGTACCTAATATTGGATTAATTAAATATTGAGAACTAGGTCTAGAATTAGTATGAGACTGTGTTTGTGGTGGATAAGAAGACTGTGTTTGTGGTGGATAAGAAGACTGTGTTTGTGGTGGATAAGAAGACTGTGTTTGTGGCGGATAAGAAGACTGTGTTTGTGGCGGATAAGGAGACTGTGTTTGTGGTGGATAAGGAGACAGAAGTGGAGAATCATATATTGATTTATCTAGATCAAAAGTATTCGTAGTTAATGACCTGTTGAGGAATTGTGAATGCTGTGGCTGTGTTTGAGAAAATACATGAAATGAATCTGCACGTTTTTGCATAGTATGAATACCCAGTGAATCAGATGATGAGATTGGTGGGGATGAAATAGGTAAATTAAGAGTAGGAGATGGGAGTGGATCATAAGAAGAATTTAGTGAGAGATTTCCTAATTGAAGTTCTAAATCTTTATTTAAAAAATTAGCAACAGGATTAGGAGAGTTGAACGATTGCAATGGTGTATTATTGTTATTATTATTATTATTATTATAACCTGAAAGTGGAAAAATTGGAGAGTAATTATTTTGAAATTCATTCATTAAAAATGAACTACTATTTGATTGTGGCTGTGATTGCAGTGAATCATCAACATAATTACGTTTGTCTTTCCTCTTTTGATTCTTCATTTGCAATTGTTGTTGAAATTGAAAAGTGTTATTAGTTGGTTGTTCCATCACTCTACAGTTATTAATAATAATATTTGAGACATCACCACCATAACTTGGGATTTTTCTAAATGTGCACATTTTAAATTCAATTTTTGAACCAGTTGTTGGAATATAGGACAAATCTTTAAAAGTACATTTTTCGATTAATATTTCATCAGAATTTGGTAATTTAAAATTGAAATCGAATAAAGAATGTTCAAAATAAAGTTTTCTCAAATTAGGTAAATTGAGGAAATTATAATCTAGAATAAAATCATTTAATGAAAGTAGTTTTAAAGAAATTGGGAAATTTATTGCACTAAATATAAGTGGCTTACCAATTTTATAATTGTACCTGGAAATACCTTTCAATTTTAAATTTTCTAAATTATTAGTTAAAATTTTGTTGATTAAATTTGAAATCTTTAAAATATCATCCCTTGAAATTGAATAAAGTTCAGGACCAGAACCGCCTGTATCGTAACTGATATCAATACACAAATCCACAACTGAATCAGGTAAAGGTTTTGCAATTTTTTTTAGAATGTTCAATCTAATACTAAAATTTTGAATTAAATTTTTAATATTATGAATTGTAATTGACAATTTTTTTAAATTTTTAGGCCAACGAATGTTATCAGCATAAACTATTTTGTTCTCTAATTCATTATTATTATTATTGTCATTATTATCATCATCATCGTCATTAGGTAAATCATCAATTAATTTTTGATAAGTAAAATGAATTTTTAATTCTTGTAAATTCAAGCATTCACTCATATCAAAACCATTATTATCAAGTATAACATAACTAATTTTTGAATGAGTTAAATTAGGGAAATATTTTAATTTATTCAAATCTTTAGAATCAATATAGGTATGAAAAATATTCAAAATTTTTAATTTTTCAATTTTTTGCCTAATTTCAAATTTTATTATAAAATTTGATTGAAACTTAATATCACAATTATTCCTTAATTCCCAATTATCAAAAAATACATCAAGAGAAGAACAATCCTTTAAATCATTAATAAAATTAAGATTATCAATATTAACTAATTTTAAAGTATTAATATTATTTTTAATTGGGATTTTTTTGAATGTACCTCTATTAACTCCAAATTTAAGATAGCTTAATGAAACTCCAAATTGATCAATTAAATCATTAAAAGGCTTAAGTTTTGATTCATTTTCAAGAGAGAGATGTAACATTTTGATATTTGGTAATAATGGTTTAATTAGTGATAGATCAATTGGTTTTTGTTCATTTTTGAATAAAATTTTAACAACCACCAAATTACCATTATTTAAATTTAATCTTTTAAATTCTTTATAAGGTAAATGAAAATCATGTTCCTTTTTCATTTCTTGAATTGTGAATTCTTTAAAAGATTTAACAATGAATAAATCTTTTCTTATTTGTTTAACTAAAATTTCAACCGGATTTGTATAATTCAAACTATAAAAACCATATAATTTGATATTTGAAGTTATATCAAAAATCGAAAAAAATGTTGAAAAATTGAGAATATTAACTAGTCTAATAATAAATGAGATAAGTGAATCGAAACCATAAATTAGTTTGATTTTTTCACAAAGTAAAATTCTTGATTTGATATCTAATTTTGTAATTAATTTATCAAACTCATTTGGCGAAATTGTTGAGTCAACATCAAATAATTTTAATTTGATACTATTAAATTCAGTAAAAATAATACCTTTTTGATCCAACAATTTTTCAATTAGAAAAAGTTTTGCCTTTTCATCCAAATCTGAATTAATTTTAAGAATTGAGGAATCAAACGAACAGATTGATTTAAGATCATCGGATGACGAGGAACCATCTGATATTTCAGCTTCTATATCAATTGATCTATGAGTATCTCGTGATATTTGTGAATCATCTAAAATAAGAAACTTAAGTTGAGATGGTAATGAATTTATAAAGCTTCTTTTGATCATCGTTAAGGGAATATTATGCAAATATATTTGTGTGTAGTAAAGGTAAAATAATTAAGTAAGAGAGTATTAGAAAAGACAAGATAGAGGAATTGCTGGGCTAGAAAAGGAATACTATAATAAAAGAGGATGTATGTGAAAAATAATTGATGTTTATTTATTTGTTAACCAGAATTGTATTATGTATATGTGATTAGTGAATGAGTAGGGGAGTAGCAGGGGGTGAAGAAGGGGTGTATTTATTTGTAAGACAATCTAGGAATATTCTTTGTATATATGTAAATTGAATAAATAAATAACTAAATCAAATAAACAACAATTTGAAAATCTCTAAACAAACAAGAGAAGGCGATTTAGTGCAATCCGTTATACAAATTCTCAAGATAATGTAAAATTGACTAATTAATTCCCCAGGTGAGAGACGCACACAGAGCCAAACCCACCGCAGAAAAAAAAGAGCTGGTATTTCACGGAATTCCTCGGATACAGTCGGTAGACTCAACCCTCAGCTCAGAGCTTTTGTTCTTTATGCCAAACTACTGCAGAACCTCCGGCAGGGCCATAACTAACTCCGCGGGTAGACGAACAAAAAAACCTTCCAGAAAAAAAATGAAAATAGCGCCGATTTTTTGCTCGGCTGAGAGGCACCAGCCTCGCGGGTGACGTAAGTAAAAGGTGGCTGGTGGAAATTACCACTCTAATTTTTCCACTCGGCGGGCCGGTTTTGGCTGAGGCACAAAATACCATAAATTACCATCAAAACGCTAAAAATTACCCTAAACACCACAAGGCTCATTTTCGGTGTTCGCCGATTCTTATCTCACGGGATCTGATTTGATGGATATGGCCATCGCCGAAATTCAGGCTCTTGTTATTTTTTAAATCTTTTTATATTCTCCTAATTAGTTCCTTATGTATACGTTTTATTAGTGTATAAATATTCTGGGATTCCCCACTCTGATATCCGTCGATCCTATCTGTAAGATTGATACAGTTCGTTTATTTTGATATTTCCTTTATCAATAAACCCCCTTTGTTTTCATAATTATTTAATCTTTTAGATATCCCATCAAAGACAATTTTTTTTATACCTCTCTCACATTTATATATTAAAAATTCAAATCTTTGTTGTTCCTTTATATATCTGATTCATAATTTTTGGAAAAACATTTACACATTCATTTTTCATAGCTAATTAACAAAATTAAAAAGATTTATTAATTATTGTATGTATACAGGATTATTTTATTTTATTTCATTTTAATTTAATTTGATTTTATTTGATTTTGAATTGGAATTCTAACAATTATTCAACTTTTTATTACTACAGAACAATGAGCACAATCGGCTGGTCTATTTCTGATTGGGTTTCTTTCCATCAAAATTCAACTCCTGTTGAATCACTTAAGTTACTTCAATCACTTCTTGAATCATTGAAAATTGCTCCTGAAGATCCTGCTTGGATTTCAATTGCTTCAATTGAAAATTTAAATCATCAATGGAAAATTTTACAATCCAAATCAAACAAATCCGCTCTTAAATTATATGGTGTACCAATCGCAATCAAGGATAATATTGATGCATTAGGTTTCCAAACAACTGCTGCTTGTCCTTCATTTTCTTATTCACCAGAACAAGACTCAACTATTGTAAAACTTTTAAGAGATCAAGGTGCAATTATTATTGGCAAAACTAATTTAGATCAATTTGCAACAGGTTTAGTCGGTTCTAGATCTCCTTATGGTATTACACCATGTGCCTTTAGTGACAAACATGTTTCTGGTGGTTCATCTGCAGGTTCTGCTTCTGTTGTTGGTAGAGGTATCGTCCCAATTGCTTTAGGTACTGATACCGCAGGTTCAGGTAGAGTTCCTGCTGCTTTAAACAATTTAATTGGTTTAAAACCAACAGTTGGTGCTTTCTCAACTTTTGGTGTGGTCCCAGCTTGTAAATCTTTAGATTGTCCTTCAATTTTTGCAACTAATTTAAGTGACGCTCAATTAGCTTTCAATGTTTGTGCTAAATCAGATTTAGAAAACTGTGAATATTCAAGAGAATTACCAGATTCTTTAGTTAAATCTTATCCAAAAAACTTAAAAATTGCTGTTCCAATTGATTTTAATGGTTTATGGTATGGTGATTCAGAAAATCCAAAAATTTATGAAAAGGCAATTGAAAATTTCAAACAGATTGGTGCTGAAATTGTTCCTTGTGATTTTACACCTTTATTAGATTTAGCAAAATGTCTTTACGAAGGTACTTGGGTTGCTGAAAGATATTCTGCTGTTAAAGATTTCTATGCTACTAATCCACCTCAAAAAGACTTGGATCCAACTGTTACTTCAATTATTAAAGGTGGTGCAAATTATGATGCTGCAACTGCTTACGAATTTGAATATAAAAGACAAGGTATTTTGAATAAAGCTCATTTAGCTTTCAAAGATATTGATGTCATGTTAGTTCCAACATGTCCACTTAATCCTACTATTGAACAAGTTCAATTTGAACCAGTTAAAATTAATTCAATTCAAGGTACTTGGACAAATTTCTGTAATTTAGCAGATTATTCCGCTTTAGCTATTCCAGCAGGTTTCAGATCCGATGGTTTACCAAATGGTGTTACCATTTTAGGTAAAGCTTTTGAAGATTATGCTTTATTAGATTTAGCTCAAAGATTTTTAAAACAATTATACCCTGCAAACAATAGATCAATCGGTAATATTACAGATAAAACTGCAGGTATTAAAGATTCTCTTGATTCTTCTATTCCACAACCTAACTTATCAAAATCAATTAAATTAGCTGTTGTTGGTGCTCATTTAGAAGGTTTACCATTACATTGGCAATTAGAAAAAGTTCAAGCAACTAAACTTTCAACTACTAAAACTTCATCCAATTATAAACTTTATGCATTACCTAAAACTGGTCCTGTTCTTAAACCTGGTTTAAGAAGGGTTACTTCTGGTGGTTCAAAAATTGAAATTGAAATTTATGCTGTTCCAATTGATAGATTTGGTGATTTCATTGCAATGGTTCCTGAACCTTTAGGTATTGGATCTGTTGAAACTGAAGATGGCGAATATGTCAAGTCTTTCATTTGTGAAGAATTTGGTTATAAGCAACCTGGAACTGTTGATATCACACATTTAGGTGGATTTAAAAAATATGTCGAACAATTGAATGCTCAAAATTCAAACAAAAAGAAGCCATTCAACAAAGTTTTGGTTGCAAATAGAGGTGAAATTGCAGTTAGAATTATTAAAACATTGAAAAAATTAAATATTAAATCAGTTGCTGTGTATTCTGATCCCGATGAATATGCCGAACATGTTTTAATTGCTGATGAAAAAATTCCTTTAGGTGGAACATCTGCTGCCGAATCCTATATTAATATTGAAAAAATGTTAAAGGCCGTTAAAGATTCAGGTGCAGAAGCAGTTATTCCTGGTTATGGTTTCCTTTCAGAAAATGCTGATTTTGCTGATATTTTAATCAAAGAAGGTATTACTTGGGTAGGTCCTTCTGGTGATGCAATTAGAAAGTTAGGTTTAAAACATTCAGCAAGAGAAATTGCTGAAAAGGCAGGTGTTCCTCTTGTTCCAGGATCTGGTTTAGTTTCAAATGCCGCAGAAGCTAAAAAAATTGCAGCTAAATTAGAATATCCAATTATGGTTAAATCAACCGCAGGTGGTGGTGGTATTGGTTTACAAAAAGTTGATTCTGAAAATGATATTGAAAGGGTTTTTGAAACTGTTCAACATCAAGGTAAGTCATATTTTGGTGATTCTGGTGTTTTCCTTGAAAGATTCGTTGAAAATTCAAGACATGTTGAAATTCAAATGTTTGGTGATGGTTTCGGTAACGCAATTGCAATTGGTGAAAGAGATTGTTCTTTACAAAGAAGAAATCAAAAAATTATTGAAGAAACTCCTGCACCAAATTTACCTGAATCAACTAGAATTAAAATGAGAAAGGCTGCTGAACAACTAGCAGCTTCAATGAATTATAAATGTGCTGGTACAGTTGAATTTATTTATGATGAAAAAAGAGACGAATTTTATTTCCTTGAAGTTAATACTAGATTACAAGTTGAACACCCAATTACTGAAATGGTTACAGGCTTAGATTTAGTTGAATGGATGCTTTATATTGCAGCAGATATGGCACCAGATTTTAGTCAAGAAATTAAAGTTGAAGGTGCCTCAATGGAAGCAAGATTATATGCAGAAAATCCTGTTAAAGATTTCAAACCATCTCCTGGTCAATTAACTGAAGTTAAATTTCCAGATTTTGCAAGAGTTGATACATGGGTTAAAACTGGTGTTATTGTTTCAAGTGAATATGATCCAACTTTAGCTAAAATCATTGTTCATGGAAAAGATAGAGCAGATGCTTTGATTAAATTGAGAAAAGCATTAGAAGAAACTGTCGTTTATGGTTGTATTACAAATGTTGATTATTTAAGAAGTGTGGCTAATTCAAAAATGTTTGAAGATGCCAAAATGCACACTAAAATCTTAGATACTTATGATTATAAGCCAAATGCTTTTGAAATTACTTCCCCTGGTGCATACACAACAGTTCAAGATTACCCTGGTAGAGTTGGATACTGGAGAATTGGTGTCCCACCTTCTGGTCCAATGGATTCATACTCTTTCAGATTAGCTAACAGAATTGTAGGTAATCATTACAAATCTCCAGCAATCGAAATTACCTTAAACGGTCCTTCAATTTTGTTTCACCATGAAACCATCATTTCTATTACTGGTGGTGAAGTTCCAATTACATTAAATGATGTCAAAATCTCAATGTATGAACCAATTTCTGTTAAGCGTGGTGATAAATTGGTAATCGGAAAATTAATTTCAGGTTGTAGATCTTATTTGGCAATCAGAGGTGGTATTGATGTCACTGAATATCTAGGCTCAAGATCCACATTTGCCTTAGGTAATTTAGGTGGTTATAATGGTAGAGTTTTGAAAATGGGTGATGTTTTATTCCTTGGTCAACCAGGATTAGCCTCTAACACTTTACCTGAACCAGCTTATGAACCAAAGAAAGCTTTAAGCTCTTTAATTCCAAAGATTTCCGATAATAAGGAGTGGATTGTTGGTGTTACATGTGGTCCACACGGATCACCAGATTTTTTTACATCTGAATCTATTAAAGATTTCTTCTCTAATCCTTGGAAGGTTCATTATAACTCTAATAGATTTGGTGTTAGATTGATTGGTCCAAAACCTAAATGGGCTAGAAAAGATGGTGGTGAAGGTGGTTTACATCCATCTAATGCACACGATTATGTTTATTCTTTAGGTGCAATTAATTTCACTGGTGATGAACCTGTTATTTTAACATGTGATGGTCCATCCCTTGGTGGTTTTGTTTGTCAAGCTGTTGTTGCTGAGGCTGAAATGTGGAAGATTGGTCAAGTTAAACCAGGTGATTCAATTACCTTTGTTCCAATTAGTGTCGACAATGCATTGGCTTTAACTAAGCAACAAAATCAAATCATGGAAGAATTAGAAGGTGAATCAACTTCAATTACCAAATCATCAATTGAACCTGAAAACCCAGTTCTTTCCGTTTATCAATCTAATGAGCATTCTCCAATTGTTACTTATAGACAAGCTGGTGACAGATACATTTTAGTCGAATACGGTGAAAATATTATGGATTTAAATTATTCTTACCGTGTTCACAAATTAATTGAAATGGTCGATTCACACCAAACCATTGGTATTAGAGAAATGTCTCAAGGTGTTAGATCTGTTTTAATTGAATATGATGGCTTTAAAATTAGCCAAAAAACATTAGTTGAAACCTTAATTGCATATGAATCTGAAGTTGCATATACAAATAAATGGTCAGTTCCTTCCCGTGTTATTAACCTACCAATGGCATTTGAAGATAAAGTCACATTGGATGCGGTTAAGAGATATCAGGAAACAATTAGATCTGATGCGCCATGGTTACCAAATAATGTTGATTTTATTGCCAACGTTAATGGTATTGAGAGATCAGAAGTTAAGGATATGTTATATTCTGCAAGATTTTTAGTTTTAGGTTTAGGTGATGTCTTCCTTGGTGCACCATGTGCGGTTCCATTAGATCCAAGACACAGATTTTTGGGTTCTAAATATAATCCATCAAGAACGTTCACACCTAATGGTACAGTTGGTATTGGTGGTATGTACATGTGTATTTACACAATGGAATCACCAGGTGGTTATCAATTAGTCGGTAGAACCATTCCAATTTGGGATAAATTATCATTAGGTGAATATACTAAGAATTTCAATGGTGGTAAGCCATGGTTACTAACACCATTTGACCAAGTTTCCTTTTATCCTGTCAGTGAAGAAGAATTAGAAAAAATGGTTGAAGACTCTAAACACGGTAAATTTGAAATTGATATCACCCAATCTGTTTTCGATCACACTAAATATTTAAGCTGGATCCAAGCTAACTCGGAATCTATTGAAGACTTTAAGAAGACACAAGATGGTGAAAAACTAGATGAGTTCAAACGTTTGATTCAAGTTTCCAATGCAGAATTGGCTAAATCCGGTACTAAATTGAGTGAAAATATAGAAGAATATCCTGAAGATGCTGAAATGATTTATTCTGAGTATTCTGGTCGTTTCTGGAAATCATTGGTTCAAGTTGGCGATGAGATTAAAGAAGGACAAGGATTGGTTGTTATTGAAGCAATGAAGACCGAAATGGTGGTGAATTCTACCAAAAGTGGTAAAGTTTTGAAGATCGTTCACGGCAATGGTGATATGGTTGATGCTGGTGATTTAGTTGTGGTTATCCAATAGACATATTAAGTAATGTAGCATAATAGATCAAGGGGTGAGAGCTTTGAAGGAAATGCTAACTTATTGTACTTATTAAAAATTTTGTACCTTTTATAGTTTTAATGCTTTGAATAAATATATAAATGGAATTGCGCTTAACCTTTCTTGCTGAGCCCCGGCTCTTTTCAACATGAAAACTCAATTTTTGGTGCTGGTACATGAATATGATGTTGAACTATCCATTTTGAGATGAGCTGCCGGGTTCTTTGAAAGACAATGGTGAATGTTTTAGGCTTAGTTTTACAAACCAAACAAAATCAAACATCAATGATATCTTCAATATGTTATTTTATAACAGAAATGTTTACATATGTTAAAGTTTACACAACAAAAAATTACTTTCAACCAAAATTTATCATAACAACAATATCGATATTTTTGTCAATGTATATTGTCACTCCAATGTTGGTATCAGGTTCTCAAGATGGTAAAGCAAAAACAAGCTCAAAAAGACCAGATAGACATACAACTGGGTTTGTCAATACCGGAAATGATTGTTTTGCAAATTCAACTGTTCAATCTTTGGTCCCATTATGGAGACTTAATGACTACTTCAAACAAATGGAAGAATATGAGTTACCTAAAGAGGTTTATCAACATTCATTACCGTTTCATCTAGCACTAATGTGCCTGCTTAAAAAATTGCAACTACCAATCCATTCGAATATAGTGTTATCTGTGTGGGATTTATTAAGCTTACTTGAACAAATACACCAGGGGAAAATTTCTAGATCTCAGCATGATGCTCATGAATTGTTTCAAAAGCTGCTTGAAACTTTGGAAGATGAGTATAAACAATATTTTTCTTTTTTCTTCAAGTTGGATGATGAAAGCAGAAAAAGTGTTAAGCAACCTCCACACTTCCCATTTAGTTCCACTGTTGAGACTAGATTGAGATGTATGCAATGTAAAAGCATATCAACACCGGTAAATAATCAAATGTTGATTTTGGAACTAATTGTTCCACAAAATAATTCATCAACATCATTAAATGAAATTATTCAAAGTACAAGAAACGAAATCATTGAAGGATATTCTTGTTTCGTTTGTGAGGTCAAATATATTATTTTTAACAGAGGAAAAATAAAGTTAAATGCAGATCAGGAGAAATTCATTGCGCTTTTAAATAACAAACTAGTTAGTGGGGCTCTTACAATCAATGATGATTTAGCTGAAGATCCGTTATATAAGAGTATCATTTTATCGAATTTGAGCTTACAACACTACAATATGAAGCGGATTGTACATAAAGAATTTACATTTGTTGAGCTTCCTGAAATAATGTCAATTCATCTATCAAGATCGATATACAGCGATTTGCAAACATGGCGAAACTCGAGGACAGTTAGATTTGACGATATAATTGAGTTTGCGAGTAATGGTGACACAATGAAAACTAAGTATAAGTTACGTAGTATCATACGTCATCAGGGAACGCATTCATCGGGTCATTATGAATGTTTTAGAAAGAAACCAGCATTTTATAAGGCTGCTAATGGCGATTATAAATATGTCGAAAAAATAAACAAAAAAATGAACGTTAAGACGTTAGCTAGTGTTTTGAACAAGCCTTTTTGGCGAATTAGTGACTCGAAAGTAACAGAAATTACTCAGGAAACCGTGTTTAATGATGGAAAGGCGGTATATATGTTATTTTATGAAAGACAGTGAACAATTAAAATATCTTATTTTTACCATTACTAGTTGGTATTAGCTCCTGTGAATCTGCTCAAGTTATTAAATTCATTGATCTGTTATTTTGAAGCTTATTGGTTGTACATTAATTATTAAAACAGTTTATTTTTTTATTTATTGATAATTATAGGGGGTTTATATTTATAAATTGGTTATATATTAAAATATTGAACATGTTATTCAAAGGAAATTATTTAAAAAGTCTAAAATGGTATAATTGTTTCAGAACTCAGAAATAAAGTTCAAGGTTTGTATTAAAGGAAGCGATGAGGTCCATTTACAAGATAAAGGGTGGCCAGATTTACAGATTGGATTATTAAAAAGATTACATTTAAACACAATACAAGAAAACTGCTTGAGATCTACTTTATAGTTCAGTGCTTTCTTTTTGATAAAAATGGCTGATTTCTTTTGCACCTCTGTCTCTGATAATATTAATAATTAAACCACATAATTATCATTTTCATTCATAGGTACTTTTATCTTTTATTTAGATTACCGAAGTTAAGAAAATCGAATATACCGTTATGGTGCACATTCTCACCGACAAATCAAAAGAGAATTCATATATATATATAAATTAGATTAAATTTTTATAAAAATATAGATTATAAATTAAAACAAGAAATAAAATATAAGAAGATATAATGATATACAGTAAGAAAAGAGAAATTTTGATAAATTATGATAATTTATCTAAATAATTTAGTCGACTTCTTCCATTGCTGATTCAGCTTCTTCTTCAGCAGCTGGCTTTTCATCGGATGGAGCAGAAGTGGTTTCTTCTTCATCTTCTTCAATGTTTAAACCTAATGCAATTAAAGAGTTGACTCTCTTTGAGAAAGAAGTTGGTTCTTCAAGGGAGAAACCAGAGGTTAATAATGCGGTATCAAATAATAAAGTAGTTAAGTTCTTAACAACTCTGTCATCTGGACCATTTTCTTCAACCTTAGACTTTAACGCCTTGATAATTTGAGAAGATGGGGAGATTTCGAAAATCTTCTTGGAGGACATGTATGAGGACATTGAAGTATCTCTTAATGCTTGAGCCTTCATGATTCTTTCCATGTTTGCGGACCAACCGAATTGTGCAGTTCTGATAGCAGCTGGAGAATCAACTAATTTGTGAGAAACAACAACCTTTTCAACTTGATCACCAAGGATGTCCTTTAATGCCTTAGTTAATGGTTCAAATTCCTTAATTTCTTCTTCTCTTTGCTTCTTTTCTTCTTCAGTTTCTTCTAATTCGAAATCCTTAGTAATATCAACTAATTTCTTATCTTCGAATTCCTTTAATTGGGTCATTGCATATTCATCAATTGGATCAACAAGGAATAAAACTTCAAATCCCTTTGCCTTTAAAGCATCTAAGAATGGAGATTTTTCAACTGCCTTTAAGGATTCACCAGTAATGAAGTAAATATTCTTTTGTTGTTCTGGCATTCTAGTAACATAGTCAGATAATGAAGTCATTTCTTCAGCAGATTTGGTGGAGTTAAATCTTAATAATTTAGCTAAAGCACCTCTGTTTTGAGCATCTTCGTGAATACCTAATTTTAAGTTCTTTGAGAATGCAGTGTAGAATTTATCGAATTGTTCCTTATCTTCGGAAATTTCATTGAAAGTTTCAATACATTTCTTAACAATGTTCTTTCTGATAACCTTTAAAATCTTGTTTTGTTGTAACATTTCTCTTGATAAGTTTAATGGTAAATCTTCAGAATCAACAACACCTCTAACAAAGGATAACCATTCTGGGATTAATTCGTCAGCATCATCAGTAATGAAAACTCTTCTAACATATAATTTGATGTTAGACTTCTTCTTCTTTGATTCAAATAAATCAAATGGTGCTCTCTTTGGAACAAATAAAATTGCCTTGAATTCTAATTGACCTTCAACGGAGAAATGCTTGACAGCTAATGGATCTTCCCAATCATTAGAGATAGACTTGTAGAATGCATTGTATTCATCTTGAGTAACATCAGATGGGTTTCTAGTCCATAAAGGCTTGGTTTTGTTTAATTCTTCGGTTTCAGTAACTAATTCTTTAATAGTTTTTTCTTCCTTTTCAGCTTCATCGTCATCCTTAACTTCTTCTAATTTTGGTTCCTTATCATCTGAAGCTTCTTCAACCTTTTCTTCTTCTTCGACCTTCTTTTCAACTTCCTTAGTAACAACTAATTGAATTGGGTAAGCAACGAATTCAGAGTGTCTCTTAACAACATCCTTAATTCTCTTTTCTTCTAAATATTCTAATTGATCTTCCTTTAAGAAAATTCTGATGATAGAACCTCTACCAATCTTTTCATTTTCTTCATCTAATGTAACAGTGAATTTACCACCAGCATTAGATTCCCAAATGTATTGTTCATCATCGTTAGATTTAGAAATAACTTGGACCTTATCAGCAACTAAGAAAACAGAGTAGAAACCAACACCGAATTGACCAATCATAGAAACATCAGCACCTGCAGTTAAAGCTTCCATAAAAGCCTTAGTACCAGACTTTGCAATAGTACCTAAATTCTTGACTAATTCAGCCTTAGTCATACCAATACCAGAATCTCTAATTTCTAAGATTTTTTCTTCTGGCTTTGGAGTGATTCTAATGAAAAGTTCTGGATCGGATTCTAAAACAGATGGATCAGATAATGATTGGTATCTAATTTTATCAAGGGAATCTGAAGCATTAGAAATCAATTCTCTAAGGAAAATTTCCTTATTTGAATAGACAGTGTTAATGAAAAGGGACATTAACTGAGAGATTTCAGCTTGAAATTCATATGATTCAGTTTGAGACATGATTGTATAAGTGTATCTTGGTTATAAATCGTGAAAAAACTTATGTGAAGAATAAAATAAAAGTAAAAAGAGATCTCAGCTCAAATCAATGCTCAGTTTGGAGGATGTCAAAAATGGCGAAGAGGTGTCCATTTATATCAGTAAAAGTGGCAAAATTGGAGAAATTGAAATTTCATAGAAGATTCGAGAAAAAAATGTAAAGGCTCAGTTTGATAATTAAAGACGGCTCAGCGCCCAATTTTTAATTTTCCAGAATGTTCGAGCGAGAAGGCTCAGCATTAACCCTGCGCCGATCGTCGCTTTTCAATTTTCTTGAAATGGAAAAAGGTAAACACAAAATATCAAACATGAATATTAGGAATCTTTCAACTTGATATGAGATTGAAATAGGCGTTTTGTTTGCTGTATTAATTAGAGATAAACATAAACAGTATGGAAACTGGTTCTAGCAAAGATTCAAAAGATCGGTTTAAAATGACAAAGGCAGCTGCATTTTTAAAAGCAGCTGAAGAAGATTTGTCGAATCCCATTAAATCAACAACGATATTCTCCCCAACTGCATCACCTATCAAAAAAACTGAAAGGCCGGTAACTTCTGTTCAAGAAATGATCAAACAGAAAGAGAAAGAAACTGCAACTAACTTGTTTCCAACAAATTTTTTAAAGCCTGACAAAAACTTTGTTACAGGTAAAAAAAATACATTTGTTGTCAATGATCCTCCAGTTACAACTACTTCTGGCGATGATAAATTAAGCAAAAGTGAAATAAATAGAATGGGTGCTATTAGTAATGCAATGTCCAACTCTCCTTCAATAAAAAATTTACAAAGATTACAACAAATCAATAAGTCTTTAGCTTCGGGTGGACCTTCAAATATCAAACCATCGAGAAATATTACTCCCAAAACATTCACCACAAAAATAACAAAGCTTAATAAGGCTATAACTTCAGACTCGAATTATATTCATGATTGGATCAATAATGATAATAGCAATCTTAAAATTGCAAGTTTTGTATGCCGAATGGTTGAGATTAAACAGTGGATTGAAACAATTTTAAACATTGACATTGGTTTAAGTGATTCAAACATACACGAATTTCCTGACTTTTTAACTAATGGTATCCTCATCTGTAAACTTGCACAACATTTTGATTCTTCAATAAAGAAAATTTACACTGGCACAAATTCAGATTCCAATATTCAATATAAAATGATTAATAAAAGATATAACTTTATTGATAATATTAATGAGTTTCTTAAATTTACGCATAAGGTTAAACTACCCAATTTGTTTATTTTTGAAACAAACGATCTATATATGAAAAAAAATATTCCTAAAGTTATTGCATGCTTGCATGCTTTGTCTTACTTTATGGCAATGCTAAATAAAGCTCCACTTGTTTCCAAATCATCCAATGACTCAAGTGATATTGCAACATACCTACTGTCTTGCAAAATTGATATTGATGATTTGAAAAGAATTAAATTTAGTATTGGTTCTGATGTTATAGGAAGGAAGTATATTGAAGGTTTTGATGAAGCTATTAGAGTAAATGTTGGTGAAAATATAAATAAATTAAAACTTGTTCAAGTTGATAATGATATGATAGAAACAATACCTGAAAAAATTAAAGACAATAATTCAACCTTCAATGATTTTTCATTTTTAACTATAAACGAAGATACTGAAACTAATTCTTCGTTATCAGATATTGATTTAATACTTAATGAAGAAACAAGTCTAGAAAATGAGACCGGGCTTCTATCTCTTGAGGATGAAAATAATAATACTACTAATAATCATAATCATAATAATGAATTTGGAATAATGACGGTCCCAACATTAGAAGAGCAGCAAGTTACTAGTGATGCACGTAAACTATTTAATTATAACCCTTATACAATTCCTAAATTAGCATCAAGTCACAATATATCTGCAATTCAGGAAAAATATCAGTTTATGGTAAACGAAGAAGAAAGAGATATTTTAGGATCTTCTTATATTCTTGAATCATATGAAGATTTAAATTACGATACAAAAATACCAAGTGATAAAATAATTCAGCTTCAAGCATTTGCACGTGGTTATATATTGAGGTTTGAATTGTTTGTTATGAAATCAATGTTGAAAGGTAATTTACATCATATTCAAAACTTTCAATCTTTGTCTCGTGGCTCGATATTAAGAAACAGGCTCAAAACTTTAAAAAAAGAAGAAAAGTTGAATAAGATTAAATTTAATACCGAAATTCAAGAAGGGAACGAATACGGCTCTTCAGAAATGATGAAAACAATTATTAAAAATAAGACGGCCTACATTTACTTGGCTGATTATGAAAATTTGATAATTAAGCTTCAATCTAAAATTAGATGTCAGCATTTTAAATCTTATCACAGATGGCTGAGAAGTTCACTGATAAATCATATGGAACCAATTATCAAACTCCAATCAGTAATTAGAGGTTTAATGCTTCGAAATGCAACATCCAAAAAACTTTTTGTAACTGGAAGAACTAAGGTCAAAAAATGTGTTATACGTTCAATTGAATCTTCAAATGAAAAAGTTTTTGATGTAAATCCATTGCTTGTACCTTATGATGATGATGAACTTTTTGAAAGATTTGATATTCCAGCAACTCCAGCAAAGAAATTATTAGACTTAACTCAAAACCAAAGAGAATCCAGTAACGAAAAAACTAAAATACACAACTCAAATTATTTTTCAAATTTGTCTAACGAATCTACAAGATTATCAAACTCGAGCTCTAGTAATATTACCAAATTACAGCATTCGCCTAAAAAGAGAGATTTGAGTGGATTATTAGCACCTAATTCTAAGGGATTAAAACCAACCATGTTATTTCCTTCTATAACGAGTACTGTTAAAAACCCAGAAAGTTTTGATAAATATGAAGAAAGTATCACTAAGTTAAATTCTATAATTAGGGGTAAATTGATCAGAAAACAATACCTCACTTTGAGGAAAGAAATACTCAAACACCAAAATGAAGTTTTATATATACAAAGTATTCTTAGGGGTACAGAATCTAGGATTGATTACGACATTTTAGTGGAAGATATTGAGGTATTCAAACCAAATGTTATTTTATTGCAGAGTTCTATTAGAGGATATTTGATTAGAAAGAAAATTAAAGAAAGGTATGAATGGTTTCACAGACCTGATAATTACAAAAAGATATGTAAAATACAGGCTATTATTCGTGGTTTAAATGGTGTGAGAGATTATCGTGCATTGATTGCAGAAAGAAATCCACCGTTAAAAGCAGTCAAAAAGTTTATTGGAGTTATAAGTAATCTAGAGGTAGCAAATTCAAGTGAAAGAGAATTTCAAATAATTCAACTTAAAGAAAATATTAAAGCTGAGAAAGTTAAAGTTAAAGAAGAACTTGGAAAATTGGCAGTATTAAAATATAAAGTTGAAATTTTAAAAAAATATGGTATTGACATTAAGGATATCCAAAAAGAATTGAAAAAGAATGTGGATTCCGGTAACGCTGTACTCAAACATTTGATTGATGTTGATGAAATTGTTGATATTGAGGTTGAAGATGAAAATAAAGTATCCATTATGAAGGAATCCAACCAGTCGAAACAATGTTTAGGTACTTTCTTTTGGCTTTTACAAAACAAAACTGAATATTGGTCTAGAGTTTTAAATTATCTTGAAGTAAGCGGGGATAGTGTAGAATTTAGTTATGGGCATATTGAAGACTGGGTCTTAAAGTGCTTTAACTATTCTGATGCAGTTTCAGATTCTGTTATAGATAAAACAAGAGAAGAATATTCATTTGTGAAGTTAATCATCACTACTTTTAATTTGTTTATTAAAAGAACATCTGCGAAAGAATTAAAAAATATTATTAAAAAAAGAAGAGCTTTTGGAACATATGATGTCCAGAACTGGGAACTTCTAATCCATGGGTATTTGAATTTACCTCATCAAAGGAAATCAAATAAATACTTATTGAGTAATGTTTTGCTTTTAATTACAGGTGATTCTGATGAGTCCTTTGAATGTGAGCCTGAGATCATTTTAAACAATTTAATTGAAAATACCAGATCGATATCCAACAAAGAGATCGATGATTATGAATCAGGTTTGCTAGAACCACTTGAGCTCCCACTTGTTGAAAAAATTTATATTAAAAATATGCAAAATCTAAGAGCTTCAGTTTATGAAATTTTTCAAACACTTGTTAAAAACGTTGAAAAACTTCCAATATTTCTTAGAGTTCTATTGCATGAATTACATAAAATTTTGAAATCTGAACTTGATCTTCCTTCAAACTATGTATTAAGTATGATTGGTTCCATTTTTATGAACTGTTATGTTTTACCTATTTTGAACACACCATCTAATTTTTCAATTGATATTGATGCAATAAGTGAAGATTCTTTAGTGGTTGCAAATGTTTATAGGAACTTAGAGCTAGTTATTATTTGTTTGAACCAAATCGTCAGTTTAAAACATTTTGATGTTGAAAAACACCCTTATTTAACAAGTTTGAACACTTTTGTGGATGAAATTCAGGATGATATGAAAAGTTTTATTACAGAATTAATCAATGTTCCATCTTTGGATATGACATACAAAAAGGTTGTTTTAGAAAGTGATAATTTAAGATCATTGAAAATTCAATATACCGATATTTTAGAACTTGTTGGGATTTGGAAGCCTTTTATTATTGAAATTTTAGGTAATGAACAAGATTTACTCTATTATTGTATAAAAGAGATAGACAAGTCAGAGAAAATCCAACCTTTACAAACTGATTCTTATGGATTTTGTCAAATTATTTTGGACGATGATGTTTCTAATATTGAACATATGAGTAAACTTATTAGTGATACTCTGTTACTTGAAGTTAAAAAATATTTAATTTACATTCTGCAAGTTCAAGATGGACAAAATTTAGTTGATATGCTAGTATCTGAAATCCAACCTGCAGATGAATTAAATTTTAAAGAGATTATAAAAGCAGAGAAAAAGATGATAAAGAATGAAGGCAATGGTTATTTGAGTGAGGAAATTTATAATTTAAGTTTCCCACAAGTTAAGAAACGTGTATTAGAAATAATTTTTGAATTGGAAGGAATGGGAATTATTTCAAGAAAGGACGGATATCAAAAACTCTTGAACATTTTGGCAAATGATATAAAACATAAGAGAGAGAGAAAGAAGGAATGTGAATCGGAACGTGAAATGATTGTTGAAATTTTAACTGAATTGAAAAGACGTTCTTCAACTTACAAACGTGCATACTCTGACTATGAGAAATCTATAGGCTTATTGCTCGATGAAATGCTAAAAAAGAATTTCGAACTAAAAAACGGCGGGTTGGAAAATAAAGATACTGGTAGTAAATTTTTACAGAAATTGTTTGGTAGATCAGGTAAGAAGATGAAAAATCTGAAAATGATGGCTAAGTTTAGATCCAATCCAGACGCAACCTATGGATCTCATTCTTTTACTGTTCGTTCATTGATTGATAAAAATGTTGTTGGTAGTGCCAAATTTGTTTCTAAAGTTGAGATTTTTATTTCATGTAATAGGGCTGGTTTTTTCACTTTATCTCTGGTTGGAGCAAACACCACAGATACTGAATTTGATACCTCAATAAACGAAATGTTAAACTGGGTCGCCAACGACCAAACAAAAGTTTTGGCGTTTAATGACACTATTGAATTTGTGTGTGTTGGGCTCTTGAAAACTATTATTTCCTTATATTATTCTACATAGAACCTATTACAACTATTATTTTCTTGATTATTCTACATAGAACCTATTGTAAAACTTTATTTTTTCTTTGTATTGTATATTTTGTTGAAGATGTATTTCCTATTTAAGCGAATTCTGCAAACGAGATTAACAATAAGAGGTTCATTTTGATGCTTGGCCTGTGGCAGCTATGTCACGGATACTTCGGGTGTTGGACACAGTAGCACGGTATTTTCCTCGTGTTTCTGTATCGTTGCTTATTATATGGTCATATTGGACGGTTGTTTTTCGGATTATTAACAATGTTCCTGGATTTGAAAAATTCGGATTGTTTTTAACGATTATCGTGACTATCGGTGCAGGAATGTCTCTATGGACATATTTAAGTGTTCTTAAACAAGGGCCTGGTAGTCCACTTGATATTCCATTACTAATGGTTCAGCATTATTCCGAAAATGAAAATGGTGAAGCGATTGGATCATATTCGCCGCCTGAGCAATTTGTTCAATATTCAATACAATGTAAAAAAGATGGAGGGTATAGATTTTGTTCAAAGTGTAAGTGCTGGAAACCAGATAGGTCACATCACTGTTCTTCTTGTGGAAAATGTGTTTTGAAAATGGATCATCACTGTCCGTGGTTTAGTGAATGCATTGGTTTTAAGAATTATAGGTATTTCATCCAATTCCTTTCATGGTGTGATTTTTATTTACTTATAGTGACGTGGATCAGTGGATATACACTCTGGCAGTTTTTTGTTTATAATACTTGGTCTATTGATTATTTCAGCTTACATCAACTATTTGTTTGTTGCTTAGGAACTGTTTTTTTCTTAAGTTTGCTTGTGTTTCTGGCGTTTACTTTATACCAGCTTTTATTCAATAAAACTACAATTGAAACCTATGAACTACAACGTACCAGGTCTCGAAACAGACGTTCTAACATCTTTGATCTGGGATTTCGTCGTAACTGGCACGAGGTGATGGGAAAGTCTTTTATTTACTGGTTACTACCTATTCAAATTCCAACCAATCCCGATTTATATGGTCTAGGTATATGTTTTCCCCTCAATAGACCACTCTACGAGGATACGCAAATCATTTCCCGTCTTAGTGGGGAGCTCTCTAGAATATAATCACCAAAAATACTTGTGTATCTATATTTCTTTGTTTATATATAAAAATTAGAAAAAGTCAAAAATCGCTCTTTGAATTTCTACTTCGTTCAAATCATGTTGTCTTTTTTTATCAAGACAGCTTTTTACAATAGAAGGTAATTAGGCAGCCATGTTATACGAAGACAAACCTTTTGGGGAGATTAAAGTCAACCCACAGAACAAGAAAAGGATTGCGTATTTTTACGATAGTGATGTTGGTAATTATTCGTATGGATCAGCTCACCCAATGAAGCCACACAGAATCAGAATGGCACATTCCTTGATCATGAACTACGGACTGTATAAATCAATGGAAATATATCGTGCCAAACCTGCCACCCGACAAGAAATGACACAGTTTCATACCGATGAATATGTGGATTTTTTGGCTAGAGTCACACCTGATAATTTAGAACTGTTTAATAAAGAACAATTGAAATTCAATGTGGGTGATGATTGTCCTGTTTTCGATGGTTTGTTTGAATATTGTTCTATTTCTGGTGGTGGATCGATGGAAGGTGCAGCTAGACTAAATAGAGGTAAATGTGATATTGCAATTAATTATGCGGGTGGTTTGCATCATGCTAAGAAAAGTGAAGCGAGTGGGTTTTGCTATGTCAATGACATTGTTCTAGGTATAATTGAATTACTTAGATATCATCCAAGAGTTTTATATATAGATATTGATGTTCATCATGGTGACGGTGTGGAAGAAGCTTTTTATACAACAGATAGAGTGATGACAGTTTCATTTCATAAATATGGTGAGTTTTTCCCAGGTACAGGTGAATTACGTGATATAGGTGTTGGAAAGGGTAAATATCATTCTATCAATGTCCCATTGAGAGATGGTATTGATGATCAAACTTATAAAAATTTATTTGAACCTGTTATGAAAAGAGTTATTGATTGGTATCAACCAAGTGCAATCGTTTTCCAATGTGGTGGTGATTCACTTTCTGGTGATAGATTAGGTTGTTTTAATTTGAGTATGCAAGGTCATGCAAATTGTATTAATTATATTAAGTCATTTGGATTACCTTTGATGATTTTAGGTGGTGGTGGTTATACAATGAGAAATGTGTCAAGAACATGGACTTTTGAAACTGGTTTACTTAATGAAAAAATTTTAGGTCCAGAATTACCATTCAACGATTATTTTGAATATTATGGACCAGATTATAAATTAGAAGTTAGACCAAGTAATATGCATAATGCTAATACTCCAGAATACTTGAATAGAATAATGACTCAAATTTTTTCTAATCTAGACAATGCAAAACATGCACCAAGTGTTCAAATAAATGACGTTCCAAAAGATATAATGGATTTTGATGATGATGTTGAAGAAGATAGTAAAGATGCAATTGACACAAAGGGTGGTTCATTAAAGAAACGTGACGAAATGGTCGTTCCTGATAACGAATTTTATGATAAAGATGAAGATGCTTTTAAAGTTAAAAATAACAGCATAACGTCAGAAGCTGCATTTGAAAGTCCTAGTGTAACAGATGAAACTACCAAGAAGGTATTAGTTGAAGAAGAAAAAATTCCAATATCAACAGCACAAACATCGACCACTCCTATAGTTCCAGAAAAATCTGAAACACAAGCTCCTACTGTTGAAAAAATGGATGTTGATAACTGAGTTAAAAGAAACGTCGAAAAGCTCAACAAATTACACGATTTTCATTATTTTTATAAATTAATTAATTTAATTGATTAATTATATATACGTATTATAGTATTTCTAGTTTTCCTTTGTATTTGAAGATTTAAAACCTAAGTTAAATCCTAACATTGAATTAATTCCATTAACCCAATCTCCTTTACTTTGAACCACGCACCAAACACCAGATTTACCTATTGATTTTTGATGTTTTTGATGCACCGTTTTATCATCTTCCAATTCACCTTCAATCCTTTGAAATGATTCCGAAATAATATGAATCTCATCTCCGGGAATTAATTTAAGTTGAGGTATACCATCTATACTCAACTTTGCATTGAGTTTTTTATAGTCTACTTTAACAGATTTTTTGCCAATAACTTTGATTAAAATATGAGAATTCAAAGGTAAAATTAGCGGTCTGAATGATAAACTTCTTGGACAGATAGGAGTAAGTAAAATGCACTTAATTGTTGGATGAACAATTGAGCCACCAGCACTTAAAGAGTAGGCAGTTGATCCTGTTGGAGTTGCGAAGATTAAACCATCGGCTGTCGTTCTCGTAAGGAAATTTCCATTAATATATACATCCAAATTAATCAACCCCGGTAATGAGCCTCTGTGTAAAACAATGTCATTCATAGCATGAATTTTCAATTTTTTCAAAGAGTCTAATTCTGAAGTTATGGTTAATTTATCAAATGGTGCATTCATTGCGGAAGATAATCGTTTTAATCTTTCCACTTCCTCCTTGGTGTCTAGGGAATTTGTATTTTGATAAACAACAGAGTCTTGTAACGTTTCTCTGTGGTTATTCAAGTCATCAGAGTCTTCATGGGCCTTAACAATGTGGCACTCAATACGCTCACGTTTGAGCATCGAAGATCGGGATTCGAAAACTTGTTTAAAGGCTGCCGCATGATTTGAAAAGTCAAAAGGTAGTAGAAAGCCCAAAGTACCTAGAGAAAACGATAGCACGGGTGGCACCGTAGTGTTGGAAAACAACGAAACTCCACGTAAAATTGTACCATCACCGCCGAGAGAAACAATCAAGTCGGTACGGGTGATAATTTCATTGATGGTACCGGTATATAGAGGAAGCGGGTGGTCGATCTGTTCATACAGTTTCTGTAACTCCACCACGTCTTCTTCACTGTCGCTTATTGTCATTTCATCGAATTTGATATTGGAGTTATCATTTTTGACGGAATTGAGATCTTCTGCAACATCGGGAGTCACAATTATGTTGACGCTGGGGTAGTTCTCGTGTAAATGTTTGATGAATGTCAGAGTAGCATGCAAAACCTTCGAATGCCATGGTTTTTTCACTATGAGGATATTCGTAGGAGGCGTAGTCCAGATGAGAGACTTGACTATCGAATTGGCGTTACCTGCATATGTCGGATACTGTCTTTGTTTCAATGTAGCCACGGGGTGTAACTGTACCAATGGCGCTTGTTTGGATGATGAATACCATCTCCGTAGCACCTTCAAACGGAACATTGTATATGCGATATAATTAGTCGAAGCACGTTCAATCCACGGTCAAAACACGTTTAAAAACCTCAACAAAGACCAATCAAACGTCAATCATACAATATCTTGTTTCATCTCCCGGTAATGGAGCCACTATCAAATATCGCTACTACATTTTTTCAGGAGTCATAAAACATGGGGTGTGTGTAAACGCCAGGCGGGGTGCCGTTGCGGCCCGTTTACATAAGCAGAGTTTACAGAGCAGTTTACAGAGAAAGCGTTAGGAAGTACGGTATGTACAATACGTCCTTGCACCCATGTCCATGTGGCCGCACGAAGGCAAAACCATAACACACAGCTGCACCCAAGACGTATTGCATTGGTCTTCGACTGTCCATAATTGTGTGTCATTTTCATCTCATATGAGATGAAAATGACATACAACCTACCGAGTGCCAGAGACATCCTGGGCCTGCAACCCGCCAAAGCAGGGCTGGCCTCGTCCCGACGCCGTGACCGATAGGAAGACAGGTCGTGTAAGCGTTACCAAAGGAGCAAAACTAACTGTATCAAGGAAAGACAAATGGGAAAAGGTTTTCTTTTTATAGTGCGGCACGGATTTTGGCAGTTTTTCACCGCATGAGGGTTTTTCACTGGGGGTGTGTGGAGGGTGTATGGAGGCACAGGTACTATAACCGGACTGGTGTGTGTAAGTATATATATATATATATATATATATATATATATATATGAATGAATGAGTATATATGTGAATAAGAAAGTATATATATGTATAAACATTAGTTTTGTTTGTATTTGGTAATTATTCTTATTCTATATCCCGGATAATGGTTATACATGATTACGGAACTCATTTATATATATATATATATATATGTGTGTGTGTGTGTGTGTGTGTGTGTGTGTATGTGTATGTGTATGTGTATGAACAACGATTTCGTGTCTGTTGTTCTTCTTGTTCTATATCCCGGATAAGTATGTGATATTCTCCATATTTCATGTTTTCAGAATCTGCGTCAACACAGAATGAACACTTTGTGCAGTCAAGATTTCTCCTTCAGTCTTCCATACCTTCACACCACACTCAAGGACATGTTGAATGCCGTCGTCTCTTGTCGTTATTATATCAGTCACAACTTGACGTATGGTAGCAACGCCTGCCCCCTTGGCTAGCGCGTTCACATAGTCAAACACCGTCATACCTTCAGTTTCCCGGTCATTTGCAGTATTGACCAGCAGTATTTTATGCCTTTTCGATTGACCCTTGGTGATTGCATCTCCTATTCCATTGGCCAATAAAACCGGTACAATACTCGTGTATAATGAGCCAATGCTATAGAGGATGACATCACAATCTTCTACCGCAGAAATACACTTGTCTGTAGCTTGAGGCTCCATCTCTTCTCCGTATGGAGAAATGTACATTATCCTGTCGATCTTGCTCCCCAAAGATGTGATGTCCTCTTTGGTGAAATGTAACTGTGATCCTTTTACATCACTGGATGGATGGGAAATTTCACTCTGTCCACGTACAATTTCCCCGTTGGCTAAAACCGCCGCAATGTTGTATGTGCAGTTTGTGTTCAAAATTCCATACACCTGGATTTGGGAACTGATTTGACATAATCTTCGTAACAGCTCAACGCCGGCGTCAAAATCCCCAAAAAACAGACTTGCGCCGGTAAGGAACAGGTTACCGATACTGGCAACTTCAAATCGAAACTCCATATCCATCCTTTTACGGATTTCCGTATCAACATATAATAAAAATGTACGGATGATAGTCTTGAGATCCTCATTTATGGCCTTCCACAGCTCGTGTGTACCATCCACTATATCATTCCATTCTGCCCTTGCATTTTCACCGTCAAATCCCAAACGATGGCCAAACAGATATCTCAGTGATTCATTTTCAATCAATCTTACCAGTCTGCTCCTGATATCACCAATTGCCGACCCGCCAAAAACTCTCAATAGTTCTGAACTCGACCCTCCGTTATCTGAAACTGGTAATATGTATGTTACTTTATCTGTTTCTCCGCTAGGTGTGAATGCTGATAAGACGCTATTGGTTGCTGTACCGCCCGAAACAACCACTATATGCATTGCCCTATAAATTCAACCCTTTATACGTTCTCCTGATATCATTGATATCTAAACAACACGTTATTTTTATATATTTATTTTTAGATTTCACCTTTTTTAAGATGAGCTTTGTTTTCTATGTCAAACACAACCGAGGGAAGAAACCGCCCGTGGGCCCCGCCCACGGGCGGTTTCCCACCAAACGTGCTGCAAAACTTGTTCCGAACCTTGCAAGTTCATGGGAAATGACCTCGAATGCAGGGAAAAGCGCTGCAAATTTGCTGGGACAAAATTATTATTAGAATGTCTATTATGTTCATAACTCTGTACAGGAAAAAAACAAGAATCTGCCATAAGAGACAACAAAGTTTCCAATTCAAATACAGATTAATTATTTGAGCTTCTTGTTGAACGTCAAAATCTATATTGGAGCCTGTTATTTTATTTGGATCCCCAAAATTTGTCCAACGGTCTTTGGTTTTTGGTTTGCAATATATTTATATAATAGAATATACATATATTTCCATCATGAGAAAAAACACTCCGCATTCACACAAAAAATAAAATCATTTATTATATATATATGTAAGTAAGTAGGTAAGTAAGTAGGTAGGAAGGTAAGTACTGTTGTATTGATTGGCAGGTGTTTGGTTTTGAAAATTCTACTTGGTGCTCAGATAAATATAAGATAACAAGATGGCCGCAGGTATTTTATTTACGGATTGGGATGGAACCGTTACTCTTCAAGATTCAAACGATATGCTGACTGATAATCTTGGTATGGGACATACGGCTCGCATGGTGTTGAATAAATCGATATTAGAAAATTCAATTAGCTTCAGAGATGCGTTCAATCAAATGCTCACATCGGTTGCGCAAAATGGGCATTCGTTAGACGAGTGTATTGGGTATTTGTTAAAAAATGTTCAATTGGATCCGGGATTCAAAGAGACTGTCAGATGGTGCCATTCCAAAAACATACCTGTGATTGTTGTTTCCAGTGGCATGGATGTGGTCATCAAAGCATTGTTGGAAAACTTGATTACAGAACCGGAATTGCGTGGATTTATTCAGATTTACGCTAATCATGTAGATGTGGAATCGGATTCCTGGAAAATCAGATATAGAGATGACAGCAGTTTCGGCCATGACAAGAACCAGAGTATAGTGCATGTCTGTAATTCGGACAAGTTCGGCAACGTTCCTAAGGGCATGCGCTTCTATTGTGGCGATGGTGTCAGCGATATCAGTGCAGCTCGTAGTTGTGATTTGCTATTCGCAAAAACAGGACATGATCTTGTTGATATCTGCATAAAAGAAAATATTAGATATGTTGAGTTTTCTTCCTTTACTGATATCCTCAATCATATTAAAAAGGTTGTGTAATTTACCTTTATTTACTATTTATTCACTATTTATTAATCTTTTCGTTCCCTTTAATTTACGCTTTATTGATCTAAAGAATTTTCTCATTCTTTAATGTATGAAAAGGAGTCCATAGGATATGTCTATGTGTGCAGTGCAGGCAGGTATTTACTTGTTCAAGAAAATGTGTTTAACATATGCTTTGCTTCTTTAT
This sequence comes from Pichia awuae, assembly GCA_030563725.1. Classification (NCBI taxonomy): domain Eukaryota; kingdom Fungi; phylum Ascomycota; class Pichiomycetes; order Pichiales; family Pichiaceae; genus Pichia; species Pichia awuae. The sequence continues at coordinate 63,382 of JAJMJV010000032.1, forward strand.
CCGCGTATTCATGTAATAAACCCAAATGAAATGAGAACCCATTTTATTCTTTTTGTCATACAAGCATGTTTGGAATTAATGAAAAGCTAAACTGTTTTCCAGTATAACATATTGAAACTCTTGAAAAAAAAAACTCACAATGGAACCTGCCACTGCAGATGACTTAGAGCTTCTTGCAACCGAACTTTACAATGAATATTTTATTTCTTGGACCCCAGACTTCCAAATTTTCACAACGTTAAGATTTGATCCGGGTACATATAGTGGAGAAACTCTGATCACCGATGCAATCAAAGAAGAGCCACTACATCATTCATTTTTCTATTTACTTTCACAGCATGTTTCGAAATTACGCCGTGCAGGCCAATTTTTCAAGTACCCGACAGAAAACTTAACACAGAGTTCACTTTTGCATCATTTAACGATGGCAATGCAATCTGCTAATAAGCTAGTGCCACATCGTGTTAAAATATCCATTTCAAAAACTGGAAAGTACAGCATTGAATTTGCACCATTACCACCATCACACACTTTATCAACAACTGTACCATCATATGAATCATTCCAGAAAACCGCCAACAATAGCATGCCTGAGTATTTGAAAGACTGGCAAGGTTGGACACTATACGTTGATACAGTCGCTACACTGCCATCGCCATTCACTTCATTTAAAACTTCCAATAGAAAAGTCTACAATGATGCAAGATCTAGATTTGATATTGTTCCAGGCGACAATCGAGAGGTGTTGATCCATGATATGAATAATAATGTGATGGAAGGAACAATTACAAGTGTTGCATTTTGGAGAAAATACAAAGATCCAACTTCTCAAGAAATCCGCTTTAAGTGGATCACTCCTCAACTTGCTGTCGGTTGTATGGATGGAGTTATCAGAAAACATTTGATTGATAATGGAAGTATCATTCAGGGAAATATACCTGTCAAAGCATTGAAAGATGGTGAGATTGTTTTACTCCTGAATGGTCTTATGGGAATAAAGCCTGCAAAACTTGTGATATTATAGATCTTATACTTTTATATAGATATATTCGTATATATAAATAGTAATCTCTTTATACCTTAAGCAACATTGATATCAAAAGGGCTATTTACCGTGCATTAGCCGAGATTTTTGCATCGGCAGTAATTAGCCGAAAAACATCAAAAACAACGGATTTTGCATTTTCTTAAATAATTAAAAAAATGTTCTCAATCGCTGAGCCTCCTGTGGAACTTAGCCAACCTTGTAGTGCAAAAATGGATATAGAGTAAACGGCCGTTTTGCTGCTGTCAGCTACTTCTCATATATAGTTTTTTTTTTAAACAAGCAAGTAGAAAATAAAAATCAAAGGTGCCTTGATGACATGTCTCTTGTGCAGGCAGCTTTTACCATCGTTCCTCAAGAAATTTATAATCTAAAAAGATAAATTTTGCTTTCATTCTAAGATTTTTCTTTATTTCCAAGTCTTTAGAGTGCATTTGATTTTTTTAATGTAAAAGGTGTTGCACTTTTGTTGTTTATAAGATTCTTCGACTGTTCAACAAATAAATAAAAAATATCTTTATTGGAACTGCCAAGAAATTTTCATTTCACATAAAAGCATCAAAATTTTGAAGCTTTTATTTGCTTTTTTTCCATTTTGTTGATATAACCAAAAAAAAAGATTTCATAAATTTATTATATCATATCCACCAAACATCAGCGGGTTGATAAGATCTTTTTTATTTTACTTCATATGAGAACACTGTGCCTTAAACAACAAACTCAAAAGCTTTTTGGGCGCGCATTGTGTAAATTGAAAAAACTGACAAAGTAACTCATCGTGCAGAACAGTTCTTTATTGGGAGCTTGTGCAACGATTTCTCGTACAATAATTTCTACATGTATCGTTGATACTGTCCAATAAAATACCTGTTTTTTTAGCTTTAAAATGAATGTATTTTCAAGGTATTAGAGTTACTGGATCCAAAATTCAGGTCAAGTTGGTGTTTTTTACAAAGTTAGGGGTTTTTAAATATCGCTCTAACTAAAACAAAAACCAAAAATAAAAATAAAGCTTAACTAATTATTTTTTACAAAATTCACTTCTCTAAGGGTATATTAGTGGTATTAATACAACAAATTTTTTATCTTGTTTATTTCAGGAATCATGGATGAGTTATACATACTAAAAGGTCAGAATTACGATTCTAGCACAGGCATATTGAAGCTGTGTCAGAAGATAGATAGAGTTGTACGCAACAGCCCCAATTGTCGTTTTTCCGAGGGAGAGTAGCGGTTTTTGGGAATTTTCTTCAAAAGGAGTTTTTGCGGAAATCGATTTGTGTGGATATTCTAAGAAACAGTGCGTGTTTTGTTATATGATATAGTTAATATCGCTCCCAAAAGGGTTAAACGATGGTTCATTTTTCAGAAAGCAATTTTGCAGAAAAGACATTATAAATATTTCATTATGCATTAAATTAAATTTTGATTTATACAAGGCTAGATAGATATATATTATATAGACAGATTTCAAGCAGCAAATGGCTTGATCTCAGAGAGCTTATTGACCGTCTTAGTTACATATTCATAGGTGAATAAAGTAACAGTTGAGGAACAACTGACTTTAACAAAACGTGGCACTGCACCACTCCAAAATTTAGAATAGCCTTCTTTAAAGAAAATCATCGCAATCATGGACATCATATCTCTGTAGACAATTCTATAGTCTCTTGTTTGCATTCTTGTTTTCATGACGTCAATAGGCTGAGTGACCGCAACAACTGCTAGAGATGACGCAAACCCCATACCAATTAATTCCAATTCAGTAATCGAATCTCGACTAGGATCAATTAATTGTTGAAAAAATGAATATGTACTGTACCAAACCATACTGTTCATACATTGCCTGAGTATAGTTATACTTGAACCTTGGGTAAATGATAGTATCCCACCTGTTGAATACATTTCACGTATAATACCACTTAGTGTGTATGAAGGATTTTTATGATAGTACATTAATGCCTTAATTCTTGGATGATTAGCCATCGAATTGGCCGTTTCAGTTGTAGGACGATTGGATAATCTAACCTTTTTTAGATTATTTCTTTCAATTTTGGGTTCGTTTTTAGTTTCACTTTTAGTTTCAGTCTTCACTTCTTCATCAAATGTAGTTCTCAGTCCAAATTTAATCATTGAATTTTCAATAAGCCTAACCTTGATATTTTCAAAAGGAATTGCCCAAAAAGATTCTAGTATACCAGTCATCAATCCGGCAACAACAACACTAGGCGCATTGGTTTTACCATTTTCTTGAGCCATAAAATTTGAAAATTGATTAAAAATAAACATTCTTGACGAAGATTTCAGAGCCATTCCAATGGATAAAGGTAAACAACCTGTAAACAGTGGTCTCATAGAATCATGAGGAACCACTGCTTCCTTAACTAAAAATGCTTTGTTTTCAATCTGTGATATAGTTTTAAAATATTCAAGCGGATATGTCAGTGTAGTTTGAGCGATACCAGCAACAGCACCTCCAAACATTGCTGTTGAAAGGCTGGTAGTATCATCAGGTAAGGGCAGTGTATCCATGATGTGATAATTCTTTTTGATGGATAGTATTAGTTAACATAATAAAAATCTTTTCAAGTTTATTTTTCTTTATGACTCTATCTATTTCATTCCATGTTAAGATTTTTGACTTCGCTGAATTTTTCTTTGATCAAACAAAATAGAAGTTGAATATTGATTTTTTTTATTCAACTACTATTTTTTCTTCAGACAATGAGTTACGTTATTACAGCTATTGCCAAAAGCACTGAATTTTCAGAATCAGATAATGATAAAATTTCTAGTGTTTTGAAAGAACTTCCAATAAAACTTACATCTTTCACAGTTCTTTCACCATCCAAGGCTACTGATTTTCATGTTGATATTGATCTCACTAGATTCGAACATAAAGATTTAGATGCAGCAGAAAATGAATTGAAAGCTTTATTTAAACATGAAATGAATCTTCTTGAGAATGTTGATTTAGTTTTTCAAAAAAATGATGAACATAGAAAGAATAAGAAACTTATTGTTTTTGATATGGATTCCACACTTATCCAGCAAGAAGTTATTGAATTGATTGCCGCACAAGCTGATGTTGAGGATGAAGTGGCAGAAATTACTACCCGTGCAATGAATGGTGAATTAGATTTTAAACAATCTCTTGCTGCAAGAGTTGCTTTATTACGTGGTATTAAATCCAAGTCTTTATGGGATGATTTAAAACCTCAAATCAAATTAACTCCTGGTACTTTAGAATTATGTCAATTTATGAATAAACAAGGCTGTAAACTTGCGGTTTGTTCCGGTGGGTTTTTACCATTAGCTGAATACGTCAAAGATCAACTTGGCTTAGATTATGCATATGCTAATCTTTTAGAAACTGAAAAAGATGATAATGATGTTGAAATTTTAAGTGGTAAAACAATTGGTGATGTTGTTGATGGTGAACGTAAGAGACAACTGCTTCTTCAATTAGCAACCGAAAACAACGTGCCTCTAAATCAAACTGTTGCTGTTGGAGATGGTGCAAATGACTTACCAATGATGAGCCAAGCAGGTTATGGTATTGCATGGAATGCAAAACCAAAAGTTCAACGTGAAGCGCCATGTTGCCTGAACTCTAGCACTTTGAAAGATGCTCTTTATATTTTTGGTTATAATGATTTGGAAATTGCTTCATAGATATAAAAACAAATATATATTTTATAAACATTGTAAAGCAATTAAAAAAGCCGGAAATATTTGACGAGCCCCATTTTACAATTTTTGAAAAATGATGCAATTATTCATTTGGTTGTGGCCATCCATATATTTAGATTTTCTTCAACTCGTAGAGAAGTGATGGCGGAATTTATACCCCTAGCATTATCCGCTGTAGAACAGGATTTGGAAGAAGAGAAAGAAAGAACTCTTTTTCAGAGTCTTCTCAAGGAGTCAGAATTAGAACAAGGATCCAAAAATTGTCATGTAAAAAAAAATGAAAATATTGTTTTTGATACAGACACAAAAGTTTTAAGTTGGAGGTTTAACGAATGGGATTATTATAGCAAGAAAGTTAAATTACCAACAAATGCTAGAGGATTATTCACCACAATGGATGGAAAAATTGTTTGTAGAGGTTATGATAAATTTTTCAATATGAATGAAATGGCATCAGTTAAAGAGGATGAACTTCGTTCGAATACTAGCGGTCCATATATTGTTACTGTGAAAAGTAATGGATGTATCATTTTTATTTCTGCTTTAGAAAATGGCAAGCTTGTGGTTTGTTCAAAACATTCAACTGGTGAAAGAGATGATTTATCCAAAAATCATGCAATGGCTGCTCAGCAGGCATTAGAGGCACAACTAAAAAAGAACAATGTTGATCCAACAGTTTTAGCTAAAATTTTGTTTTCTAACAAAATCACAGCAGTTTGTGAATATTGTGATGATGAATTTGAGGAGCACGTTTTGGAATACAAAAGTAATAAAGCAGGATTGTATTTACATGGCCTTAATTTAAATACTGTTGAATTCAAGACATATCCTATAGAACAGGTTCAGTTGTTTGGTAATAAATTTGGGTTTAAAGAAACCAACTTTGTGAAGTTCACTACTTTTGATGAAACATTAAAATTCATGAATGAGGTCAACCAATCCGGAACTTTCCAGGGTGAAGAGATTGAAGGTTTTGTTGTTCGTTGCAACAAAGACAATTCTGATTTCTTTTTTAAGTATAAGTTTGAAGAACCATACTTACTTTACAGAGAACTACGAGAAATCACGAAACAATTTATCAAGAAAGGACCAGAAAATTTGAAGTTTGGTAAACATAAGTTAATTTGTATGGACTATATTAAATTTGTTATGCCATATTTGCTTACCGATGAGAAGTTGAAATCTGATTTTTTAGATAATAAAGGTATTATTGGATTGAGAAAGAGATATTTTGAAAGTAAAAACACCACAAGTATGCAAATGATTAAAAATGAATTAGATATGATTGATTTAGAAGATGAAATGAAGAAATTGAAGTTTGGAGAATCAAAATCAAACAGATACGTTATTGTAACTGTTGCAACTATAGGATGCGGTAAAACCACTACCTCCATTGGATTGTCCTATCTGTTTCCTGATTTAATAGATTATGTTCAAAACGATAACATTCAAGTTCCAGGTAAAGACAAATTAGTTGTCGCAGCTTTAGATATTTTAAACCAAAAACCAATTGCCATAATTGATAAGAATAACCATATGTTCGTTGAAAGAAGTCAGATTTTTGACGCCTTTCAAAGAAATAACGAAACAATACCTAAATCTAAACTTAAATTCATTTGTCTTAACTTTGTTACTGATTCACCAAAGAGAGACGACGCATTTTGGGATAATACAAAGGACAGAGTGATCAATAGAGGAGATAATCACCAATCTATTAAGGTTAATGAAGATGGGGCAAGTCATGCAATGCGTATTATGAGGGGTTTTATAAGCAGGTTTCAACTAGTCAATCCGAATATTAAACCAGATTCACAATTTGATTATATCATCGACTTAGATGCTCACCAGGAAGATTCAAGTTTGCATAATATGAAGACAATTGTGACTCGTATGCAACAAATTATGCCAGATATTAACATTCAAATGCCAACAGAAGAAGAATTTAAATTAGCTTTTGAAAAAGCTAAAAACTATAAGCCTACAATTACAAAAAAAATATCATCCAGTAAACGTAAACCGTCTTATTTTGGGATTTCAGTTGATAAAAGTTTTTTCCTAGATATTCTTGCTTCAAAAAATATTGATTTTTATGAACGGCTAAAGCAATTAAACAGAGTCCAAAACGACTTTCATGTAACATTAGTACATAATGCGATGAGAAGAGGCAATGAAGAAAAAAAGAAACTTTGGGAATCTTATAAAGAATATTTTAAAGAAGAGGTTTCAAAATTCACAAACCCAAAGACTGATATTCCAGATAATCAAAAATGCTTTTTTTCTAAGGAATTTTCTGCTGATATCGAGTTAACTATGGTTCTATGGAATACTCAAGTTATGTGCATTGAAGTTGAGATCCTATCATTCAAACATGATGAAGAAATTATTGATTTAAAATGTGGTAATAAACACGCACATATAACTATAGGTACAATTGATAAGTCTTTCCCTGCAGTTATTGCGGGTAAACTTTTAGATCAATTTTATGCAGGTAAAGATAATGAATCTATACATACTTTTGTTCTTGATGAACCACTTGTTTTAACTGGACTGCCATTATATGCCTTTATGACTTAGGCTTATCGTTCATATTCTGTAAATTATTCAGAAGCTGATTTAATAACATTTGCAACTTAATTCCTTTTTCATTTTTTTTATTAGCTTGTAATAATTTTATATTTAATTCTTTCAATTTGTTAACTGCATCGTCATTAAGATCAAGGTCACTATCATCATCGCTACCATAATCATAATAATAATCTTCACCATCAGCATCATCACCAGAAACATTATGATTAATCAAATCAACATCATCTATACCGTTTAACCCACTTGTTTTTAAATCAAGCGATTCTTTTATACTTGCAAATTCCGGACCTAATCTTGATTTTAATCGTTCGATACGTTTCTCTTTACCATCTCTCCAAGATTTAACCTTTTCCTTTAAATCACGTACATATTTTTTTTCCATTGCAAGCATTTCCTTTTCCCTGATTAATTGCAATGATAGCATATCTAATTGTTTAGAATTAATATCATAGCCTTGTGATAGTCGAACTTGATCTTGATGCAAATAAGACAAATTAAATTCCCCACTTGTCATTTGTTGCTGCATCCGCATCTTGATGTTCTTATGTACAGGCGGTAAATAGACCGATGAGAATTTTCGTACTAATGGTTCAACTATGTCCGATTCTAAAACCTTACTAAAATTTTCATCTTTATTGTTGATCGAAGGTGGTATTAAAAGTGCAAGCAAAGTTGATAATTCTGAATGAACTTGCGGTGGTAGCTGTTGCCAATTATTTGTATCTAACGGTACTGTATAGCTCTTCAATCTGCTTTTATTTTTTCGTATTTTTGATTCATTATTTTTATCATTTTCAGCAAGAGGAGGACTGTTATCGTCTTCTTCTTCATTTTCCGACGAGCTGGGATCACTTGCGATTTCTTCCTCAGAAGAAGAAAATTCTTCAAAATCAGATTCCTGATTTTTAACAGGTGAAAAAATACTTTGATTATCCTTCACCAAGGCATTTGGAGCTATATTCTTTCTAACTGGCGTTTTGATATAAGGCTTTAAAGTTTGGGAATTTTGCTGCTGGGAGAACTGAGAAGAAAGTAATTCCAAATCCAATTTTTTAATCTTATTTCCTGGCGTAGGTTTCTTCTTTTGTACTCTTCCTCTAGACGCCATTTTTGTTGTTCAAGGTGTAAAACGGAAACTACAATTCCCAATCCCAAAAATAAAGATCAACAAATAATACAGAAAAAGTAAAGATTCATGTTAAAGAAACGCGTTATTTTTTAAAGCAATAAACATCATCTTTAATGAAAATTACGTGTAGGTGAAGAGAACTCTTTCGTAACAATGGCATTATCGGAATTCGAGAAACAGAGACAGGCGAATATCGCTAGAAACAAAGAGCTCCTAAGACAGTTGAATCTTACCCAACTAGCCAATGAGTTTGGTAAATCTGAAAACAACGCTAAAAATAAGCCTAAACCTAGAAAGTCAAAAGTTGTACATGTTAAAGTTGAAAAGGAACCTGTGCTCCCACTACGCCGTTCTAGGAGAATTGCAGGGGTTAACGTAGAGAATTTAGAAGATAATAAGGAATTGGATAAATTGGAAGAAGAAAAAGAAAAGGAAAGAATGAAGGAACTTGAATCAGTTAGACTTAGTGATGATTTAACACTTTCCGAAGTTATTAGTGACACATCTGTTTTGAGTAACCTTGGGAAATCTTTCTCTATGGGTGATTTTTACGATGAAATTAAAAATAAGCCATTGAATAATAAAACAGACGAACAGGCACGAGAAGATCTTGCTTCATTGGAACTTTATGAAAGTTTTCACCCAAACCATATTATGCTAACGACAGGTAGAATGACGACTATTGAGTTCCATCCTTCCAATAAAAGAAAACTCATTTTTGGTGGGGATACCAGTGGAATGCTGGGTATTTGGGCTGTTGATGATGATTCTGAAGATGAACCTGCAATTACGAGATTCAATCCCCACAGAAAAAATATTGCAAGGATAGCAGTTCGTCCGGAAATCCCCGAGGAAGTCGTAAGTTCATCATATGATGGTTCTATTAGAACGATGGATTTGACTAAAAATGTTTCAAAATCAGTTATCGAATTTGATGACCAATGGGGAGATGCATCGGGGATTTCTGATTTTAAATTTATTGATAAAAATGTGGGTTATTTAACAACACTTCAAGGAGAATTTACAGTTTTTGATTTAAGACAAGCACCCGTGAAAAGGGAATCAGGGGAAGTGTACAGATTACATGATAAGAAAATCGGATATTTTTCAGTTTGTCCAACAGACAATCAGTTGATTGCTTCTGCAAGTTTGGATCGTACAATGAGAATATGGGATTTGAGAATGATAAAAAATCAAGTTTGGTCCGATTATGAAGACGTGAAAGGGCCACAATGTGTTGCAGCATATAGAAGTAGATTAAGTGTTAGTTGTACGGATTGGAACAAGAGTGGAGACATTGTTTGTAATGGATATGATGATAGTATTCGTGTTTTTCACATGAACAAAGGTAAAAAAGGAATCATCAATAACATCAATAGTTTATTGAAACCTGAAGAAGGCGACATTGTTGAAAATTTAGAACCCGATGTCACCATCAAGCATAACTGTCAATCTGGCCGTTGGGTTTCAATTCTCAAGTCAAGATGGCATGAAAATCCAACAGACGGAGTTGAGAAGTTTTTAATTGCCAACATGAAGAAAAGTTTAGATGTCTATACAAGAGAAGGCGTGATGCTTGCCCATTTTAATGACGAAAGAATGACATCGGTTCCTGCAGTGTGTACATTCCACCCAACCGAAAACTGGATTGTTGGTGGCAATAGCAGTGGAAAAACATTTTTACTATCGTAATTATCTTCATTAATTTTTTGATGTACAATTTTTATAGAACAGTGTATTTAATCCAAAAAGCTATCTTTATATTTTATATCTTTGTTCCATAGCCAACCTTCCGTACCCCTATAAATTCCCAAGCCAAATAAAACCACCCCTGCTCCTTTGACGGAGTTTCTCCACCACTGTGGATTCTTTGCAGCATCTTCACCTTTAAATGGTAAATTCGACATGAAATATGCACCACCGACAAGCGAAGTGACTGATCCCATCACCTGACAAACCAGACAATTTTCTTCATCTAAAATAGCCCGGGAGTCTGCCGACTGGTTGAATACATCCAAAATGTTAGAAGGGATCATGGTTTCCCTACACTCTACCCAAAACAGGGGATTAAAGAATCATGTCAGGAATTCAAATGTGAAAATAAAAGCTTCCGCATGCGGAAGCCAAAATTTTAAAGTGTCTTCTCCTTTTTTGCTTTGCTTTGCTTTGCTTTGTTTTGTTTTGTTTTTCCTCTTTTGTATTATAATAAAGAGTATCTCTACTGAATTAATCAATGAAGCTAAAATTTTATAGTATTGGGTTGGTCTTTTTATTGATTAATAGAAATATCTTTTTTGTCGTAGCTAGTAATGTAGATCAAACAGGAGTAGAGTTCTCCCCCAGTGTACAAGAATTTTATCAATCGATTGGAAGGAAAAAACTATTAGTATCAGATGTAAAACAGTTACATATTAACAAACACTTGGTAAAAGGAAAATATAGAGAAAATTATATTGCAAACATCTCGAATGATATTACAAAAGAGACGGCGTTCTACGATAGTACAGACCAGTCTTCTAAAAAAACTGAAATGACTAAACAGCAGAAGAATAAATCACCGGTTGGTTTTGATTATGCAACAGAGAAAATAAACGGTGTAAATTTAGGGGAATGGTTGCTTACAGAACCATTTATCAGTCCTTCATTATATGAACAAGCATCAAGTGATGGTACTGAGAAGTCGATACCTATCGACGAATACAGTTTTTGTAAGCAGTTAGGACCCGTAGTTTCCGAGAAAAGATTAAAGAAACACTGGGATACATGGATAACAGAGTTTGATATTATCAAAATTAAGAACTACGGTTTTAATGCTGTTTGTTTGCCTATTGGATACTGGGCTTTTGCAAGACTAGCTGACGACCCCTATATTTTTGGCTAAGAAGAATATTTGAAAAAAGCTATAGATTGGTGTAGAAAACACCAATTGAAACTTTGGATAGATTTACACGGCATTCCCGGATCGCAAAACAGTTTTGATAATTCGGGAAAGAGAGACGTATGTATGTGGATGAATCCCAAAGAGAATTATGATCTTGGAATCCAAGTCTTAGAGTATATTTATGATCGATATGGTGGAGTTGAATATTCTGATGTAGTTATTGGATATGAAAATTTAAACGAGCCATTACCGGATTGCTACGAGGTTTCTAAAATCATGGATTTCAACTATCAAACATATATGATGTTTAGAGAAAGAAGCAATAATACATTTGTTTACCATGATGCATTTTTACCACCTAACTATTGGAAAAAGGAAATGTTGGAACCCCAATTTTCCAACACCCTTTTAGATCACCATGTTTATGAGGTTTTCAATCCGTCACAACTAAGGCAAAATGTCGATCAACATATTATATCAATAAAATTATTAGTGGATGAATTTCTATCAATACCGAAAATTCAAATTATTGGAGAATGGTCTGCCGCATTGACCGACTGCGCAAGATGGTTAAATGGAGTAGGTCGAGGTTCTAGATTCGACAATACTTTTGCAGGAAATGGGTTTATTGGACTATGTAGATTTAGCAATGGATATACGGAGATGACTGAACAAGATAAATGCAATACTCGTAGAATAATTGAAGCACAAATCGATCTTTTCAACCAGACAAATGGATTCTTTTTCTGGACATGGAAAACAGAGAATGCTGTTGAATGGAGCATGTCATCGCTAGCAGAACTGGGTCTTTTTCCGAGCCCTCTAACAGATAGAAAATATCCAAAGGTTGTTTGAAAGCTACATAAGCAAACAACGGTAAATACGTATCGATATATATCCATATACATCTATAATACTGCTATAGTTACTGAATAGATATAAATGTAAGCCTTTCTACTATCAAACTCTAAATTATGGTGATGAATCTAGTGTTAGCGAAATAAGGCATTAACTGCTCTGGGCAAAGAGAAATACTTCTTAAGCTATTGGAGAAAAGAATCCTTCATTCCGTAACTTGGATCTATCTTGACAAAACGCCAAGAATAGAGATACAGAACAAAAAACCCTTATTACACCAGCTCAGATTTAAGTGTTTTGCCATATCTAAAAAGAAAAAAAAGAAGAAGAGAGGAAAGAAGAGAAAGAAGAAGAGACGAAGAAGAACAGAAGAGAAAAAAAAAAATTAATGTTCTTAAGTATGTGATTTTTCTCTTCATCAACTAAAAAATTTATATCAGATTCTGAATTCGCTCTCTGAATCAAATATGCGCCGTTTATTTAGGGTTACTTGATTTGGCGTCATATTGATTATATTGGATATTTTAGCTTGTGTGTTGGCCATCCAGGTGCTGTAGGTGGTAGAGGAAATACAAGATGGCCATGGCAATGAATGTCGAAGATTTTGAATTTGATGGAGATGGAGATGACTTTGAAATTGCAATTTTAGAGGAGAGCATCCGAACCATGGGTGACGTTTGTGGCGAAATAAGTACACAGATGGGAACATTGAGTAGGATTAATCTATCAGCAGTTCGTGGGATTTCGCCGTTGATGCAACAGATCAAGGTTTTGAAAATGCGTCAACAAAATTTGCACGAAATGGAGGGTAAAGTGGCAGTAGTTAAGAATTATGCCGCTAGAGTTCGTAAACTTTTAGATTCTTTGGATATTAGACAGTTGGATAGTAAAGAGGGAATTGAAAAGTATGTTGCGTCTTTGGACTCTCTTGATAAAATAAGTGATGAATTGAACGGTGAGGGTCTCGGTAAATTCGAAGGATTGAAAGAAAGCTTAGGCGAAGGAATACTGGATGGTGAATTAGCATTGAAGGCTAGATTATTGGATACGATGAAAAAAATCGGAGTTGAATTTAGTGAGATTGAAGCAATGAGAACAATATATATTTATTTGAGTGACGTTCGACAAATGTCATTGGAAGATTTAATAATAAGAGAGAGACTGAATCTGATCAAAAGAGAAGTTTTAAACCTTAGACCGGCAAAGCCAAATATTGTCAAAGATCAAAATTATATTTACGATGGATCGAATACTTCAAATATAATCAATTATGGAAAAAATATTCAAAAAGTACTTTCTAGGGAAGTTGGATTGAGTAGTGCATTATTTAAAGGACTGGAACCGGCATTTTTACTGAGGATCATCAGTAAAGTTGTTAGGCATGTCAACGATATGTTTGTTTTTGAAATGAAAAGTTTTGTAGATTTCATTGAAGCCAAACGACTATTTTACTCCACAGTATATTATGATTTATCAACCGCATGTGTTTCAATGTACAATTGGATGGAAAGCAACAATTTTGTCCTTGGTCCATTGAAAGAACTGACCGAAAAATGTGTCCAAGAATCAAAAAATATCTTTATGGATTTCTTTATTTACGTTAAAGAACAATACGACATAATGCCTGTGGGTGAAAAGTCGGATAATATGAATAATACTTTCATGATGGTTGCAACCAGATTGAGCAAAATACTGGTGTTTACCAACCAACAACTAAAATGTATCGCATCAATGAAACTCAATTCCTGGCTTTTGAAGGATTTGCCTACAGGTTTCATTCAAGAGAAGGGGAATTCGTCAGATCCCCAATTTTTACTGGCCACCTTTTACACAGACGTCATTGAGTACTCATTCTTTTCTCTAATGATGAAATACAAGTCGAAACCCGAGGAAGATGTGGGTATTATGCTCTTGTTCAATATGGACGGTTTACAGGCTCTACTTGATGCCAATGGGTCTCCTCTTAAGGCTATCATTGGAACTCGTGGACGAGAACGTCTGAAAAGATTGGAGAAGAAAGCAATGGATAAGGCAGTTTCTCCATGGTCTACACTAACGGCCAAACTCATGCGAGCTGCAACCAAACAAAACAATGTTTTGAGTATGTCACCTAAGGAGTTATCCAAATTCAAAGAAGAGTTCTACAATACTTTTGAATCTTTATGTGCACAGTTTCAACGTCGGGAAATCCCGCATTATTTCAAAACAAAGATGGTTTCTGATATCACAGCTACACTCGTCCCATCATACAGAGTTTTCTCATTGGCGGCCGGCCCTAAATACACCCGCTTATCTGTGGACGAGTTGGCTGGTCGTCTCTCTGCTTTAGGAAGGTGATGTGCACTGGAAATATCGCAGCCCCAACCACAGGCCCTGGGCCCAGTATTGTAGTGGGATGATTGAAAAATCCATCCTCATGGTGGAAAAACAATAACAAGCCATAAAAACAAAAATGCGGGAATCTAACTTGACACAATAACATAAGCTGATTTTGTTATGTACACACACCACACAATGCTCGGTACATTAGCAGGTGACAAAATGGCATTGATACGTTAGTGTATAATGAGCTTGGATGCATCTGTGTTTTTGCAAGTTTGTGTTGTTTCATAATTTTGTTTATTCTTTATCTTTTCATAGTTTTTGTTAGTTAGTTGTGATTAATAAGACGTAATGCAATCCACCGACCCCAACACTGGGCTCAAAATGAATACCCCAAACGCAGTAGATCAACATGATAGTGTCAGTGATGTTGGTGATGTCGCCAGCGTTCATAATATCAATGAAGACGATATCCAAGTGCCTCAAACTGGTACAACAGAATATTATGCACAGCTAAATAGAACTATTTCAAGCTCTATTTCAAGAGCACTTACAAGTAACGATCCTAACATGAATGTGATGAATCGACTTTACGAATTATCAAGAAAAATGTCCACTCTGACAGCCAATGAAATGGAAACATTCCAATTGGACCCTCATGATTTCGACTTGCAGAAGATTTTAGAACACATTGTTAATTTTGGTGTTGATACTAACTCTTCAAAACCTCAATTGGAAGTGCTGTTTAAAAATCTAACAGTTGTTGGTAAAAATACCTCGGCATCTGTGTTGCCTGATGTTTCCGACATTTTCTTCAAACCTTTTGTGATGTTATATAGAAAGTTGAATAAAAATAGAATTGAAAAGAAAACCTTTGATTTTTCCAAATTATCAAAAAAGAGAAAAGTCATTAAAGATGTTGCAGGATACTGTCCACCAGGCTCAATGACTTTGGTTTTAGGTAGACCGGGAGCAGGATGTTCTACTTTGCTTAAAATTTTAGCTGGTGAAACAAAAACCTATATTGAAACTCAAGGTCAATTATCATTTAATGGTATGGATTCTAAAACTATGTTCAAGTTTTTCAAAAACTTCTTGATTTATAATCCTGAATTGGATGTTCATTTCCCTTATTTAACAGTTGGTGAAACATTAAGTTTTGCAGTTGCATGTAAGACACCAAATATAAGAGTTGATAATGAAACAAGAGAAGAATATGTCACAAACATCAAAGATTTATATGAAATTTTATTTGGATTAAAACATGTTGAGAAAACAATTGTTGGTAATGATTTTGTTAGAGGTATTTCTGGTGGTGAAAGAAAAAGAACATCGATTGCTGAAGCAATGGTTTCCGATGGTGTTGTTACTTGTTATGATAACGCAACCAGAGGTTTAGATGCTTCAAGTGCATTGGAGTTTACAAAAACTTTAAGAACCGTCACCAATGTTACTAAAACAACTTCTATCGTCACAATTTATCAAGCCGCTGAACATATTTATCAATTATTTGATTATGTTACCATTTTATATGTTGGTAGACAAGTTTATTTTGGTCCAATTGATGAAGCTTGTGCCTATTTTGAAAAAATGGGTTATTACAAAAAGCCAAGACAAACAAGTTGTGAATTTTTAACTGAAGTTACTGATCCTTTTGCAAGAGTCGTTAAGCCAGGAATTACCAATATTCCAAAATCTGCTGATGAATTTGAAGTTTATTGGCAAAATTCTCCCGAATACAAGGCCTTATGTGAAACTATTGATTCAAAATTAGGGTCATATAATGAAAAAGAAACATTTGATTCAATTCAATCAACCCGTGATATGTTGAAGGAAAAGGGTACAGCAAAACATTCAAAATACACTCTCAACTATTTATCTCAGCTGAAACTTTGTTGTAAGAGACGTTTGCAATGTATTTATAATGACAAAGCTTATACAATTGTTTTTATCAGTGCTTCTGTTATTCAATCTTTAATTATTGGTTCTTTGGCTTACAACACACCATTCTCTACATTAGGTGCATTTTCAAGAGGTGGTGTTATATTCTTTGCATGTTTATATTTTAGTATCATGACATTAGCTGAAACTCCAGTTTTATTCCAAGATAAGCCAATTTTAAACAAACAATATGCGTATTCAATGTATCATCCATCTGCCGAATTAATTTCTAAACAATTAGTTCAATTGCCTGTTCGTTTTGTTGCCATTGTTTTATTTACTATTGTTATGTATTTCCTTTCAAATATGAAACGTGAACCTGGTCCTTTCTTTCAATTTTTGCTAATTATTAATATTGTTGTTCAATCAATTAGTAGTTTATTCACATTGTTTTCATCTTTTATGCCTAATTTGTCTTATGCAATGGGTTTATGTGGTATTCTTATGATTGCTTTATCTACTTATTCATCTTATATGATTCAGTTAAATTCCATGTACTGGTGGTTTAAGTGGTTTGCATATGCAAATCCTATTTTATATGCGTTTGAAGCAATGATAGTTATGCAATTTCATAATTTACGTATGCCGTGTTATGAAAAAAATTTAATTCCATTTGGTCCATATTATACAAATATTGATCCTACTCTCAATCAAATTTGTGGCTTTGTAGGTGCAAATCCTTCAAAAATATTGTACAACGGTGCTAATGATGTCAATGGTGATATATATTTAAAATATGCTTTCACTTATACTTTTGGTCATTGTTGGAGAAATTTTGGCTTTTTGTTTATTTTCATTTTTGGTTATTTAATTATTAATGCAATTGCTGTTGAATTGTATAACCCAATTCCATCTACTGCAGATAAATTATTATTTGTTAAAAATGCCGAAGTTTCTGATGCAATTGTTGATCATTTTAAGCAAATTGCACCTGCCGATGGTGAAGAACATGATGTTGATACATCCAGTGATAGCGATACCCTTGCTAATGATAAAGATATTGAAAAGGATGCCGTTTCATCTGCAACCAATGATTTTAAGAGTGAAACTCAAGAAGCGTTCCAAGGTCTTGGCTCTAGTGATATTTTCTGTTGGAAAAATTTAGATTATACTGTTCCTTATGCCAACACAGAAAAAAAACTATTAGATTCTATTCAGGGTTATGTTTTACCAGGAACAATTACTGCACTAATGGGAGAATCTGGTGCTGGTAAAACTACGTTACTAAATGTTTTATCTAGACGTACAGAGCTCGGTGTTATATCTGGTGATATGTTTGTCAATGGTAAACCAGTTGACGCTTCGTTTGAAAGAAGAACAGGTTATGTTCAACAACAGGATTTACATGTTGCCGAATTAACTGTTAAAGAATCATTATTATTCAGTGCAAGATTAAGAAGACCTCAAAGTGTTCCTGATGAAGAAAAGGTCGCATACGTTGAAACCGTCATGAAGATTCTACATATGGAAGATTATGCCGATTCTATTGCAGGTATTCCAGGTTATGGTTTGAATGTTGAGCAAAGAAAGAAACTATCTATTGCTACTGAATTGGTTGCAAAACCTTCATTGTTGTTATTTTTAGATGAACCAACTTCAGGTTTAGATTCTCAATCTTCATGGGCTATTGTTCAAGTTTTAAAAGAATTAGCAAATGCAGGTCAAGCTATATTATGTACAATCCATCAACCATCAGCTGTTTTGTTTGAACAATTTGACAGATTACTTTTGCTTAGAAGAGGTGGTCAAACAGTATATTTTGGTGATATTGGTAAAAATTCGAGATCTTTGATTGATTATTTTGAAAAACAGGGTGGAAGAAAATGTGATGATGACGAAAATCCTGCTGAGTATATTTTGGAAGTTATTGGTGCTGGGGCAACTGCTGCAGCAAAAAAAGATTGGCATTTATTATGGATTGAGAGTGAAGAATGCAAACAAGCCTCTGCAAAGATTAATGAATTGGTTGAAATTGGTAGTCATCAAACTAATCAAGTTGATGAAGAGTTGAAGAAAACTTTTGCAACTTCATATTCCTACCAATTTTATCAAGTCAATAAGAGAACATTCATCCAATTATACAGATCATTACCATATATTTTACCAAAGTTTTATCTTACAGTTCTTGGAGGTTTAATTACTGGTTTCTCGTTTTGGAATCTAAAACATTCTATTGTTGGTATGCAGAATGTCATGTTTGCAAGTTTTCTTACTTTTGTTATTAGTGCACCAATTATGAATCAAATTCAAACATATGCTCTTGCATCAAGAGAGTTGTTTGAAGTCCGTGAATCTAAATCTAATACTTTTCACTGGTCCTGTTTATTAATTGCACAATATCTTAATGAAATTCCTTACTGTATTGTCTTCTCAACTTTCTATTTCATTTGTTGGTATTTCCCAGTTCAACTTGATAATGCCGCTGATAGAGCTGGTTTATGGTGGTTCACTTATTGTTTCTTTTATCAATTATACTACCCTTCTCTTGCATTAGCAATTTTGTATCCATCACCAGACTTACCATCAGCAAATGTTATTATGGGTTTGATTTTCAGTTTCACTGTTGCCTTCTGTGGTGTTTTCCAACCACCTGATTTGATGCCAGGATTTTGGCATTTCATGTGGAGAGTGTCACCATTGACATATTTTGTTAGTAACTTATTGAGTATTTCATTACACAATCGTAAGGTGGAATGTGCAGATGATGAATTTAATTACTTACAACCTCCAGAAAGCATGACATGTGGTGAATATTTAACTCCATATTTCAGTTATGCGCCAGGTTATGTTGCAAACCCTGAAGCAACTGCTGACTGTGCTATTTGTAAATATCAATTTGGTGATGATTACTTAGAACTTATTGGTATTAAATATAGTCACAGATGGAGAAATATTGGATTTTTCTGTGTTTACCTTTGCTTCAATGTTTTTGCAATGGTGTCACTATACTATATTTTTAGGGTTAGAAAATTCAACCCTTTAACTCCTGCTCTTAACTACTTTAAGAATCTAAAATTTAACAGAAGGAAATAAACTTGATTATCATTTATCTTTCTGTTTTTCATTTTTTTTATAATTTGTGTTTAGTTGATTTTAATTTTTGATTTACAGTTCCTTTTAAACGTATTATAAATCGTAAATAAATTCAGGGTTTTGCATATCAGTTAAATCTGCAAAAGCTAATTTTTCTGCAGGTAAAATATGTTCTGCTCTTTCCCTGACAGTGGCTCTCTTTCTGTTTCTGGCAGAATAAATAATATAAAGGATAAAGAGGGATATTGCTCCTGCACAATAAGCAACCAGCATAGCAGTCTTTGCACCTGCATAACCTGGTGCCTGATTTTCACGGAATGTCTGAGGACCAACCATATTACCAACACAATAACCAACTAATAGAATAGTACTCAATGTAATCTTCTTTGTATGTCCTGCAACGTTAGAAGAAACCAATGAGGCAGTACCTGCCATATTAGTTGTTGAAATGTACACTAAATAATAGCCTGTTAACATCGATCCCCTATGATTAGTAAATGCTAATAATGCAGCACCGACAACACAAAGCAAATTTATGATAACCATAGAGATAAGCTTAAAGTCCTTAAGCCAATATTGGCAAATAAATGCAACTGCCGGCGGAAAGATAATATCAATACCACCACCAGGCATATTCATTAACATCGACTGGGTGGAAGAGAATCCAAAATCTTCATTAAGTAAAATAGAACCAAAGTTATTTAAACCACCATTTGGAATTGCATAAGAAAATGCATAAATAAAAAGACAATATGTTGCTGGGTCTTTAAGAGCTTCAAGCAATTGATGTTTTTTGAATTTTCTATTACCAAAACCCTGCTGGTTGGATCTAGATCTTTCAATGACATATAATTTATCAGTGTCATTTAAAAACCATGCTTTAAGTGGAATATCAGGAATATGAATTGCAGATAAAGTGCCCAAAAATATAGTAATCAAACCAGTGATAATATAAAGAAGCTTCCAAGATTCAAAAGAATGATTTTCACCCCTATGTTCCTGTAAACCATATGCAATAGAAGCACCAACCAACGTACCCAAACCTTGAAAACCATACCACAAACATGTTCTCATAAACTGTTCTTCCTTTCGGTAACATTGGGATGTTAAAATAATATAAGCTGGATTCATAAAACCTTCAAAAATACCGAGTAAAGTTCTGCATAAAAGAAAAGTTGCAGCCGATTTACAAGCAGCATGGCACATCAATATAACACCCCATAAAATCACAGCACCACCTAGGGTTTTAGACAATGGTAATTTCTGTAATAATAAATTAGCAGGATATTCAAAAATCAAGTAACCCAGATAAAATGATGAACCGACCCAGCTGTATTCTTCGGCTGTCATTTTCAAGTCTGTTCTTAAACCCATTAATGCGGCATAAGAATTTGTAGTTTTGTCCATCATTTGAACTGCCATCAAACCACAAATCATTGGCATCACATAAAGATCAATCTTTCTTAAAAGCTTTCTTTCATAACCTGAATCAAAATTGAAATTCCTAATTGCTTCTTCATCAACATATTTATAAGCTTCATCCATATCTTTATCATCCATATTATTGACTTCATCATTTAGAGATAATATTGAGGATAGTTGGGGATCCATTCCAATGTCTTTAACTGATACTTCATACTTTGGATCTTTACAATCTAAGTTTTCCTGACTCTGTGAGGTATCTGAATCTGAGGTCATATTCTCTATTCTAATTATTATTGTGTTTTGTTATTTGTTGATCTGTGAGTGTGTGTTGATAAAGTATGCAAAAACCTTTAACATTAAAGTCTACACCATAATAATAAGAATATATGAGCTTTTATATAATAATTGACTAGACTATATGAATCAAACATAGATTGTTAAAAGCTGCAATACCCCTTTTTGACCGCCTATTATCAATACAGCACAAAATTTGACAACTTTTCCCGCCCAGATCAGCAATGCTAAAAAGGAAACTTTTACCGCTCTGGGGGGTACTTGCATATTACATAGATGTTTTGAACAAAATTAACTTTATAATCATGTACACGTGTGAAGATGAAGACATAGATCAAAAAATAGATTAAGATACAGATTAAGATACAGATTAAGATAACAGATAAGGGTTATGTAAGCGCAAGCATAAAATTATGCTTACAGAGAGCATCACGAAAGTCAAAATGGCTATATGGCTGGCCATTGCTTTTCAGCTTATCAGTGCTTTGCAAATCTTGATGTTTCCATACTGCAATTATGGCTTTGCGTATTTCAACAACACTACTCAAGGGCCAATTAATTTCAAGAGTCTCAATCATTTGCAAAATACTTATTCGTTTATCATCATTTTGTATAAATCTATAGTTAGTAGTTAAGATCAAAAAACACCAATTTGGAAAAAATAACGACTTCTTTTGTTGATTTAAATGTGCAAGCTGTTTCCAAAGATCCGGTATATATCTTTCAAAATTATCATCTAGATATTGCTCAAGGCCAGTTTTAATTAAAGAGGAATAAATGCAGACTTTTGCAGCTAAGAAATAGCTTTTTGCGCTTACCGACAACTCTTCTGATTGCTCTGTATTATATTGTGATAAAGAATCTAGCATATACCATATCCTAGAAATTTGACCTATAAATTCTGAAGATTTCATCATACCAATCTCAAATTTATATGTCAACATTGTAATCCTGTAAATATAATAAAGCAGTTCAGGTGAACAACCATACATAGACTCAATATCGTTTGTGCTGAATAAAACTTCAATGATTGGCCAAGGTGTACACTCTAGAAATGTACCAAGTCTTTCACAGTCTAGTGTTGTAAGAAGCAAAAAGTAGCGTAAAGAAAAATATTTGTATGCAAATATGAATATATCACTATTCAGAACTTTTTCAGTCGTTAATGCACTAAATACCAGACTTGCTTCAGACATGTATCGAATCCAACATCTATTTCCTTGATTTGTGATTTCAATGTTGCAAAGTATAATTATTGTTATTACCAACTCTTCAAGTAACTTGACAGAATCATTTTTAAATGCATCAAGAATATCGTGCAGATAATTTAATGCATCATTTTTATATTTGATAAATAGGGAATTGTAAACTTTGATCATATGTTTCTCCTGTTTAGGCTTCTGCAACTCAATTTTAACCAAATCTAAAGCAGATAACGCCAAAACTGAATGATATAATGCTGGCGATTTTTCACACATCGGAATAACTATGTTAATAAAGTCATTCTTCACAACCACGCTTCCAGCAAAACTCTTTGTTTTACTCAAAGAATTTGCATAAAGACTAAATAAAAATTCTTGATTTGTTTTCTGGTTTAGAACAGGATTAGAACACAGCGCAACCAAGTCCTGAGGTGCCAATATGCCAATTTCAAGATCATTCTGGCTATTAACATCTGCATATTTCACCTGTTTCTCATCTATGCTATAACATGCCACTAAATCATGATCCTCAAAATTGATAAATTTTATGTTTGACTTCCTATTTTTATAAAATGGTTTGGATTTTAGTTTGAACTGATTAATTGGCGTCCAATTGAGTTTGAACCCATATCCACAATCCAGATCTAATCGTTCACATGCAGAACATACTGGTTTGATTTCATCACACTTTTTTTTTCGTCTTTTACAAGTCAAACAGCCCCTTTTACTTTTTTGTTGTTTGAAGCTAGTAAGTTTTACCGCCATTGGTTACAGGCTGCCAGTTGTTTTGCTAGAATAAAATAAAACAGAGGGATTGTTTATATTGTGCCTTTATCTGCAAGACAGCGTTCACGCTTATCAGTATTTCTAAAAAGGGCAACTCTTCCCGCGCGGAAAGAGTTGCATATGTTGAGCCATCTTTTGAGTTGTTGCACCAGAGTTTCACAGTTCATATGGGTTCATTTTCAAAGACAAAATGCATAAATATAGGGGGGTTGCAAGGCATCCATCCAAAGAAACTTTAAGGCTCTAAAATATAGTTGTGCAATAAATAATGGGTGAAAAAGTTTTGATTGTTGGTTGTGGTGTCTTTGGACTATCAACGGCTGTTGAATTTGCAAGAAAAGGTTACGAAGTCTTAGCACTTGATGTTTATGAGCCACCAAGTCCATGGTCTGCAGCATGTGATTACAACAAGATTGTGCGTGGAGAATATGATGACTTAGAATACACAAAGTTAAGTGTTGAGGCTATTGAATTATGGATGAAAGATCAGAAGTTTAAGGGTATTTATAATGGTTGTGGTAGAGTAATGGTTACACCGGCTAAATATAAAGAAAGAGCAACATTTGAAAAGATTGGTATTGAAAATATGCAAAAGCTGGGTAAAGCACTAGATATTGAGTATTTTGATGGTGGTGAAAAATTAGCTAGTAAATTTAATTTTTTGGAATTTAATGGGCTGAAAGATGGTGAACACTCAAAGTTCAACCCATATGGTGGGCTTGCGCATTCTGCAAATGCTTTGGTTGCAGTTTACAAGGAAGCTATGAATTTAGGGGTTAAATTCATTTTTGGGGACGATGGCCATGCAGTAGGTTTTGAAAATATAAATGGTATGGGTGCAGTGATTACCAAGAGTGGAAAACGGTATACATCTGACAAAATATTGATTAGTCTTGGAGCAAATACTGCACGTGTTATTGACTTGAATAACCAACAAAGCGCAACTGGTTTGTTTGTTACGTTTATAAAACTTAGTGATCAAGAATACAAAAAGTATAAGGATATTCCAGTTATGTTCGATGCAGAAATGGGTTATTTTTTCCCTCCTGATCCAGAAACAAAATTATTAAAGGTTGCATTACCGGGGGTTGGTTCTTCCAATTTAGTTTCTAATCCTGTGAGCAAAAATGGTGATCTAATTTCATTACCAAGATTTAAAAATGAGAATCCAAGTGATACGATGCCTTTAAAGGGTGAACGTGAAGCTAAGCTTTTACTTGCAAAGTATGTTCCTGAATTAGCATACCATAAACTCATTGACTCAAAAATTTGCTGGATCGGAGATACAACAGACTCTAATTTTATCATTGATCTTGTTCCAGGATCTGCTAATATTTACATTGCATCTGGAGATTCGGGACACGCTTTTAAGTTTTTACCAAATATTGGCAAATATATTGTTCAAAGATTAGAAGGATCATTGGATTCTAAGCTTAAAGAAATGTGGAAATGGAAGCAAAACTCAGGGTTTGATCCTTCAAAGTGTGGCTGGAGAGTTTCAAATGAATATCCCGATCTTTCAGAGATTCAGTTTTTTAACGCAAAATTGTAAAGTTGTTACTTTTGTTAGTATATTTTTTTCAGTATTTATTTAGATCGTAAATAATTAATTCAAATACATCATTATGGTGCAAAGCAAAAAAACAACAAAAAAAAAAAAAGAAGTATTGTCTTTAAGAAGCGGTATTTTATATAAAATACCCATTTTACTATTTGTATAAGTACCTCCATCATTGAATTTATAACAACCAGTCTTCATTGTCTAATTTATTTAACTGCAAAATGTAATAATTCTTTTTTTGATCTAATAATAGAGTCGTATGAATACATACACCTACTATATTACTCAAGACTGCAGACATTGGAAAGAGACTATTTACAACTTTTCTAATTGTAAGATAGGCAATAGTCCTGATAAATTCATATTTTTCCAAGTATCAAATATCATCCCATATAGTTTATCAATTTTATTTCTGCATTCAGTGTCGTTTTCTTTTATATGCTCTTTTTTTATTGTTAAACGGATTTAGTATTTTTGAAC
Organism: Pichia awuae; assembly: GCA_030563725.1. NCBI lineage: Eukaryota > Fungi > Ascomycota > Pichiomycetes > Pichiales > Pichiaceae > Pichia > Pichia awuae. The sequence goes on from JAJMJV010000032.1 coordinate 88,618, forward strand.
TCAAACAATGTGTAGCATTCTTTCAGAGTTCAAAATGACTCTTACAAAAAAATTCAAAGAAATATAACATTTCAAAAACAAAAAATATACACTTTATAAAATATATCCCCATGAAGTATATATAGAATTTATGAAAGCATGTTAGTTATGTCAGTTTCACCATCACAATTATCTAGAATGTTACCTAGATAATTGAGACCAACAGTGGTAGAAGTTGGGCCAGAGATGGAAGATGATCTTAAATTATTTTGTAAGATATCTAAACTTGTTAACGAGCTCAATGTCATATTAGGTTGTTGGAATGATAAATTATTTGAATCAATCGAGGTCCTGCCTTGATTCGATAGGAGTGGTTGGTCAAGTGTTTCATCAAGATCACTAGAATCTGTAGAATTTTTTGAAGTCAATGGCCGTAATTGAGGTGAAACAACGATGATTTCATCTCTTGGGTTATGAAAACCATGCGATTCATTAATAGAAAATGCAGGTGTAAATATCGAATTGACTAATCTATTCCTACTTCTATCATTTGGTATTATGGGAGCTGGAGAAAGTGATCTAATAGGTGATGCTGACCTGCCAGCAGCTGTGAATGGACCTGGAGATGGAGATGCACTTCTAATTGGAGTAATTTTGAATTGCAGATTACTATCTTGAGCTAAGTCATATGAGTCTGATTGTGAAGTTTTGATCCTATCTCTTAAATCGCTCATATTAACCATGCTTTTACTTGAATTGGTTTTTATTTCTTTGTGTGATGAGTTTATATTTGCGGAATCCAAAAAGGACGAAATGGAAGGTTGATCGGTTAATATCATTGCAGATGATGCAAAATTTGAACTAGCTCTTACAGTTTTATTATTTGATCTACCACCAAGTTTCAATGATATTCTAGTTGGTTGTTGTTGTGATGATGTTATGGATGAGGTTGAAACAGATCTATCAGCAGGAGGTCGAGAAGATTGAAATGATTGCAAAGAATGAGATTTAGAACTTGAATTAGTTGAAGATGCAGAATTACCAGAAGCTTTTGAATTACCAGAAGCTTTTGAATTCTCTGATTTATTAGATGAAGCAGATTCATTTGATATCGATGAACTTGTAGTTTGTTGTCTTTTTCTAGTTTTTGATCCTTGAATTGCTTCATCATAAGTTGGAGGATGTTCAATAAAGGGCGGCGGAGGCGGTTCATCAAATAAAGAGGTTAGAGGTAGTCTTGAAACTATGTTTAATTTGGATCCTGTTCTACTTATTGGAGATATTGTTCTACTTCTTGCCACTGAAGATTTTAAAATTGATCTAGATCTTTCAGAACCTACACCATTATTAGGAGAAATAATCGGTGATAATGAAATTACTGGAGTATCTCTCAATTCAGGATTTATTGCATTTAGTTGAGGTGATGCTATTGGGGAAAATGGTTTTGCTTGAGGAGATAAAAGTTCAATTGGAACAAATGAATCAGGTTTGAATAAATTTGAATCTAAATTCATGTCAGATTTTGGAGACATCATTTTATCAATTGATTGTTTTCGTTGTCCATGAATTCGTGGCGTTCCGTCCGGAGTTAATGTTTTACCAGATTCAGTTTCATTCATTATAATAGAATCCATCTTAATTTGTTCAGCATAAGAAGGTAGAAGAGTGTTTGCATGTACACAATTTGGATTGAGCAAATGAATTGGAGAATCAATTGATAATTCATAATGTTTTCTTTTATCGGGATTTTCAGGGGTTGGTTCTGACGTACTTATTCTAATACAAATTTTAATCCAATGGTGAGATTGTATATTATCACTTGTAGTATCCGGATGTAGACTAAAATTTTCATTACAAAATTCAGGGATGAAAACTTGAAAATCTAATTCAACGCCACCAATTTCATCATTACCTGACCACAATAAGTTTTCATTTTCTTCTGAAGATTTATGTTCTAACAATAAAATTTTCTTGGGCGGTTCAGTTCTATGAACTTTTTTATTGTGACAATAATATTCTAAATGTTCTGTTAAATAGATCCTCAATCTATGTACTCTAAGTTTCTCTAATGGAACCATTCTAAAAGATACGGGTAAATAAGAATTTAGAACCACTTGTTTTGAGTGGATAATTATATCATATTGTAATTTTTTTTCCCAATCTCTATCAATTATTATAGGTTCATTTTCTTCACTTGAATTCTCGAAAGGTGCACGTATAATAGATACAGGGCGTTTTGCAAATAAACTAGTTTTGAACGTACCACTCCTTTCCACATGAGCTTCTAAAAAATAAGAGATTGAGCCAAATGTAACATTGACCGTTTCCGGTAATGAGGATGGAATCGGCAGTTCAAATGAGTAAATGTAATCTCCTGGTGTAAAAAGTTTATTGTCATCGTTAAGTGCAGAATTTAAAGGTATCGATGAAGAATCAGAAGATTTGGCGCCTAAATTTGACGAGTTTCTAAATGATTTAAGAATTGAGGATGGAGAAATAATGGGTTTTAAATCTGTGAAAGAACTGACAGGAGACAAGGCATTATCAAGAGATAGATTTGAAACATCGGCATCATCCTTTGGTATAAATAAATCGGCGTTGTTTCTAGTATTCGGTCCTGAAGGATAAGAATTTAAATAATTGAAAAATGGCCAAACGTGACTGATTATCCCGGATTGCTCAAAATACTCCGTTTTCTTTGGAGGTATACCTTCAGGCCATTCAGTTCTGGATACACCTTTCAAATTTAAATTGATTTCTTTGACTTTAATGGGATGCACCACTCTCAGAAACAAGCAGCCTCTAAGAATTGCGGGTGGACGAGACAATACTTCATCCTTGGAAAACCCTTCTAGAAACAGATGAGGTTCAGCTAAGATGATATACAGTTTCACCGATTTCGATTCTGCATGAGGTGTCTTGGGTAATTTGACAAATGTTTCAGGAGAGATCTTTTCTATTGGGAAAAGGGGGGAAGAGAAAACATCTATCATATGAAAACAGGGTGAAAGCTAAAGTACAATTGAGGAGCCTACAAATTACTCCAATGGATTAAAAGAAACACCCAAAAGATCTCATCAAGCCCAAAGGAAACCTACTAAAACGGATTATCGCAACATTTACATCGGTAGCGTTTTTACTGATAATAGAAAATAAGACATGTTAAGAAATATGGGGACGATCGACGCTGAAGGAAATCAAAATAAAAAAAAAAAAAAAAAAAATAAAAAAAAAAAAAAAAAAAATAAAAAAAA
>JAJMJV010000033.1:0-89769 GCA_030563725.1 Pichia awuae
CTGCAACTATTCCAATTTATCAATCTGAATTATCTGATCCTAAAAATAGAGGTAGATTGGTTAATTTAGAAGGTTCTTTTGTTGCTGTTGCTGATGTTGCTGCTGTAGCTGATGTAGCTGCTGTAGCTGATGTTGCTGCTGTTGTTGTTGTTGTTGTTGTTGTGGATGTTGTTGCTGTTGTTGTTGTTGCTGCTGTTGTGAAGCTGGTTGTGAATCTGGTTGTGAATCTGGTTGTGGAGTCTGATACGACAGCGTTTTGTGTGAAATTTTTGTCATATCTTGTGTAGATGTTTTCTGTAATTGTTGTAGAGGAGATTCGCTTGATCTCATATCTTCGTTATTCATTCTAGTAGTTGAATTCAAATTTGTTCTATTTTCTAAAGATTCAGGGGATTTCGAATGAGACTGTGAAATCGAATGTGAATTTGAATGAGAATGAGAATTGTACGGAGATTCTTGAGAATGTGGAATATTTAGGGATGTTTTAATTGGACTATAAAGATGATGGTTTGCTTGGCTTTGGTTTAAACTGTTCCTCCTACTAGAAGCTTGTAGTAATTTATAATGTAACTTTGAACTTAACTGATTATTTGAATTGGAGAGGTTAAAATTATAGTTGCTAGAATTGTTTAAATTATTCGAAGAAACTGTTGCAACGGTTGGAGTATTACTATTGATATAATCAGAGGGGTTGATTAAGTTAATTGAATTCAAATGTTTTATATGTTGGGGATGCGAATTGAAAGCGTATTGAGATACAGCAATTTGATTTCCAATTGGATAAATACCTCTTTGATTGTTATTTAGGTTATTCTTCTGATTAATAATTGAAGATTGTAAATTAAATCGATTATTAGAGACAGTCGCTTGCGATCTTAATGAAGTATTTGGTTTGCTTCTCTTGTGTGAATTTGAATTTTTGTTAAGATAATCACTGTTGTTGTTGATGATGATGTTACTGTTGCTGCTGCTGTTGTTGTTGTTGCTGCTGCTGTTGTTGCTGTTGTTGTTGTTTCCGCTACTGTTATTACTCGGTTGTTGTATATTTTGTATATTCATTTGACTTTAGAAGCTTATATGATCCACTATATGTTAGATCTGCATATAATAGCCCTATAGGAAGATACCTGCAAGTGCAATTGATGACTAAATAAATGTGGCGATGCTAAGAGACAAAACTGCAACTATCTGTGTCCTGATCGTCTGCGTATAGTCCCTGACTTTTGTGTGTGTGTGGATCTTTCTCAATTATTCTCAACGTGGATCCTGAGTTCTTCTCCCTCGTGCAATGGGCCGTTGTTGCCGAAATGACTTGTACAAAAGGACACCTCTCTATCAACTATCACTCCTCTGGACATTTCACGCTGTTTTTCTTGTTTTTTTGTTTTCGGATTTCGTTCGGTTTTTTTGCCTTCCCGGTTTCTCAGGGGCAGAGTGCGGTTGTTCGGCTGACAGGAGCAGCAGGCGGACCGCAGCGGGGCGAACCCCGCGGGGCCAACACCTCGGGGCCGCTGGGACTGCGGCGACTGCTGCAAAAGCAGCCGGAACCAGGGCGGCGGCCCGCGGCGTACGCCTGTGGGAGATAGATTCGGGGATAAGCTTTATAGATATAGATATAATAGATATGATAGATATGATAGATATAATAGATATAATAGATATAATAGATATAATAGATATAATAGATATAATAGATATAATAGATATAATAGATATAATAGATATAATAGATATAATAGATATAATAGATATAAAGATATGACAGATATAAAGATATATAGATATATAGATATGATAGATATATAGATATAATAGATATGACAGATATAAAGATATATAGATATGATAGATATATAGATATAATAGATATGACAGATATAAAGATATATAGATATGGTATATATATAGATATAATAGATATAATGGATATAATAGATCTAATACAAGACTACAAATGCTCAAGAGAAGATGAGAGATATTCCGTAAAGAGGGGAACGATCCGGTGGGTATCGATGTTACGTACACGATTGAGAGCAACAAAGGCTCGACGGATACGTTGCAGAGCAGCAGTAGATGTAGATACATTGGGTAGTTCTACCCAGCATTCTGCTCCGTCGATGTTTTTGATCTTCAAACTACCAAAGGTATCGAGCTGTTGGTATGCTACGATATCGCCAATGACCTGGTTGGTGAGTCTGTCCAATTCCTGTAGATAGTTTGTGCCTACAGCAGGCTTAAGAACGGTGGCTTGGTTGGGTTTGTTGATTTTTTTCAAGGCTATGATTTGCCAGATGGCGTCAATTGGGACGGCAGAATCATCATAGGCAATGGTGATGAGAGGCGAGTCCCAACGCTTGGATCCGTCAGGCTCTTCAAACCTTGCAATCATCTGCTTGAGAAGATCGTCTTCCCATCTGTCCTGGACGGGTCTGGAGTGGTTCAAGTCAAAACACTTGCTGGTAGGACAGATGACCTGCACCAACACTTGGCTTGTGGAAGCAGACTTGCTCTCGCAGAAAAGCTGGTACCTGAACCCTTTGTTATAGGACATGGCGTCAAGGATAACAATGTTGTTTTTGGAAATGTCTCTCTTGACGGCAGACATCTGGGTTGCACGTGCAGCTTTCTCCGTGGTGGAATCCCTATACATTTCATGTTTGAGACCGAGCGATTCGTCGGAATGTACAATCACCTTGAAGTTGTATCCTTCTTGATTAGGCTCCAAGGATGCTATTTTCGTTTCTAGCTCCGATGCTAGTTTTTTTGCCCATGTAGACTTGCCCGAGGACGGAAATCCCGAAAATAGAATTAAAGGCATGTTTTAAATGAAACAATAGTTTTTTTTAGTTGTAGAAATAATAGGCGGTCGACGACAAAAACAAATACTGTTAAAACGGGTCCTTCTGAATCAAGTGATGTTAAAGCAACTGATGTTAAAGCAACTGATGTTAAAGCAACTGAAGCCAAAAAATAATGCCGTTAAAAGGTTGTTGTTAAAAAGAAATGTCTTTAAAGGTTGAATCATTAAGTGAAAAAAATGTACAGTGAAAAATTTCATGATGTGAAAAATCAAAAATCCACACAGAAAAAATTTCAATGTAAGAAAGGTTTCTACAAGAAACGGAACACGATAGGACACAATAAGACACAATACGGTACGGAAAAGTACGGTAACTGGCATTAAGAATATTTTGGTCATATAAGTAGATCTATTGAAGATGAGCAAAAATGTCGTAAGTAGTGTTGCTGCGGTGAAATCGGTTAAAGAAATATTTAAACCACGGACTGAGTTCCCTGATTACCGTGTTGTTTTGGCACAACTGAAAGGACATCAAACTAAAGCATTGAATAAAATGCAACAACTAGCACCACAAATCAATGTGGTGGTTGAATTGAGAGATTCACGGTCGCCAATATCTACCGCCAACGTCTTGATCGACAAGATCTTCAGGAATAAAGATAAACTTATTTTATATACAAAGAAAGATATGTCTCCTACAAACAATAATCTATTGGCGAAATGGCATGGTTCAAGAAATGAAGAATTTTTAGACGTGGATTGCCGAAAAACAAAGGATATAAGTAACATACTGAAAACATTACGTCAGAAGCATGCTAATATGTTTCCACCACCTCCATTGGGCTTGAGGTTGATGGTGGTTGGAATGCCCAACGTGGGTAAATCCACCTTGGTTAATGGCTTGAGGAAGTACGGTTTGGAATTGGAGAATTTCAAAAAAGTAGCCAAGACTGGTAACCTGGCTGGGGTCACGAGAAATACATCGGAAGTCATTCGAATCTCTTCGAAACCTGAAATACTATTATATGATACCCCTGGTGTTTTATTACCGCAGATGAACGATATAAAGACAATGTTGAGTTTATATTTGATTGGCACAGTTTCACATAATGGTATTGATCCTGTGGTGGCAGCCGATTATTTGCTCTACATGATGAATTTGAACGATAGATCCGGTAAAGGGTATAGAAAATACATGAAACATCCAACGAACGATGTTTATAAATTGTTAGATGCCATTGGAAAGAAAACTGGTAATATTAACAAGCGTAGGATTGATGGAAAACTGAGAACAAATTATGTTGGCTGTGCCTTGGAGCTGGTGAAGGAATTCCAAAAGGGTAACTTGGGCAAGTGGTGTTTGGATGAGGCTGTTGTGAAGCAAGAAGATGCTGAAAAATTCAATTCTAGACTGGAAACTGAGAAGGACCGTGTTAATAAAATGGAAACCAAGCTGAAATTTGGCGAGTCCAATGATTCCGATGATCCAAAGTCAAATCCTAGGTCTTCTTCCGAAAAACGGAAGGACCGTATACTACGTCAAAGTAATCAACTGTTCTTTTAGACTGTTCTTTCAGGCTTTTCTTTTCTTTTTTCTCTGTAAACTACATTATAATAGACCTGTATATATATGCTACATAATAATCGCTTTATTGATTCAAACCTACAATATCAAATGTGAAATCCCCCAGTGGTTCGTATTACCTTTAACCCAATCAAAACATTCTGCAAAACAAAGAAAAAGTTTGATTTGCTTTGTCAAAAAAATTTTCCCTCAATGTTTTTATTCCAAGCCAAGCTTTCAAAACTTCAAGTGCGTATTTCGCCACCTTTACATATACATATTTATTATATACATAGTTTTCAGCAAATTTCTCTTAGTAAGCCTATCCCATTAAGCAATAAATATGGAGTCAATCTTAGATTTTTCCCAGGAGCTTGATATCTCGGTATTAGATACTGTAGTTGAGACATTTTACCGTGGAAAAGGTGAAGATCAAAAACAGGCACAAATTTTACTTACCAAATTTCAAGATCATCCAGATGCTTGGACAAGAGCAGATAAAATCTTACAATTCGCAAGAGATACAGAAACTAAATACATTGGTTTGTCGATTTTAAACAATTTAATCAAAACAAGATGGAAAGCACTACCAGAAGACCAAAGACTGGGTATTAGAAATTTTATCGCATCGATGATTATTTCAATGTGTGATGATGATTCACAATTCCAATCTCAAAGAGCATTAATTAACAAATGTGATTTGACATTAGTTCAAATTGTTAAACAAGACTGGCCTCAAAACTGGCCAAATTTTATACCAGAGATTGTTCAATCAAGTAAAGCGGGTTTCAACGTTTGTGAAAATAATATGATTATTTTAAAATTATTATCAGAAGAAATTATAGATTTTTCAGCAGATCAAATGACTCAAGCTAAAGCCAAAAATTTGAAAACTAGTATGAGTAACGAATTTCAACAAATTTTTCAATTATGTTTTGAAGTACTTGATAAAGCCAATAAAAACTCTTTAATTATTGCAACTTTAAATTGTTTATTAAAATACATTCATTGGATCCCTGCAGGTTATAATTTTGAAACTGAATTATTACCACTTTTAACAACTAAATTTTTACCTGTTGATTCTTTTAGATCTATTACCATTAAATGTTTAACTGAAGTGTCTCAATTAATTGCCCCACAATATGATGCAAAATTTGTAAATATGTTTGGTTTATCAATGGAAACAATTTTAAAAATTATTCCTCTTGATTTAGATTTAAAAAATACTTATAAATTTGCTACTTCAGCTGATCAGGAATTTATGCAAGATTTAGCTATGTTTTTAGTTACTTTCTTATCAAATCATTTAAGTCCTTTAGAACAAAATACTCAGTTAAGAGATTTACTTTTAGCTGCTCATAAATATTTAATTCAATTATCAAGAATTGAAGAAAGAGAATTATTTAAAACTTGTCTTGATTATTGGATCAAATTAGTTAATGGTTTATATGTTGAAATTCAAAATTTACCTGTTCAAAATTCTTCTGCCCTATTGCAATTACAATATAGTGCAAGAGGTGGTGCACCAAATCCTGAATTATTAAAGAACAAAAACTTGCGTAAAGATATTTATTCTGACATTTTATCTAAATTAAGAGTTATTATGATTGAAAATATGGTTAGACCTGAAGAAGTTTTAATTGTTGAAAATGATGAAGGTGAAATTGTTAGAGAATTCGTTAAAGAAAGTGACACTATTCAATTATATAAATCCATCAGAGAAGTTTTGGTTTATTTGACTCATTTAGATGTTAATGATACTGAACAAATTATGTCTAACAAATTAGCAAGTCAAATTGACGGTACTGAATGGTCATGGCATAATATTAATACTTTATGTTGGGCTATTGGATCAATCTCTGGTTCTATGGATGAAGAAAGAGAAAAAAGATTTTTGGTTTTAGTTATCAAGGATTTATTAGCTTTAACTGAAATGAAAAGGGGTAAAGATAATAAAGCTGTTGTTGCTTCAAATATTATGTATATTGTTGGCCAATATCCAAGATTTTTAAGGGCACATTGGAAGTTTTTGAAAACTGTTATTAATAAATTGTTTGAATTTATGCATGAAACACATGAAGGTGTTCAAGATATGGCATGTGATACATTTATAAAAATCACTCAAAAGTGTAAAAGACATTTTGTTATTCAACAAGCAGGAGAAAGTAAACCTTTTATTGAAGAAATTATTGAAAACATTCAACAAACTACTTCTGATTTACAACCTCAACAAGTTCATACATTTTATGAAGCTTGTGCTACTAGTATTTCTGCGCAAAATGCTAAATCTGTTAGAGATAAATTATTAAATGATTTAATGCAATTCCCTAATATTGCATGGTCAACAGTCGTTCAACAAGCAGGAGAAGATCCTCAATTATTATCAAATTCTGAAATTGTTAAAATCATTGCAAATATTATCAAAACCAACGTTTCTGTTTGTAAACCATTAGGTCCAAGTTTCTATCCTCAATTAGGTTTGATTTATGTTGATATGTTATCTTTATATAAAGCTGTTAGTTCATTAATTTCTGGTGCGGTTGCATCAGATGGATTGATTGCAACTAAAACACCAAAAGTTAGAGGTTGGAGAACCATCAAAAAAGAAATTTTAATTTTATTAGAAACTTATATTTCCAAAGCTGATAATGATCATGAAATTGTCAGAGACTTAGTTCCTAATTTATTAGCTGCAGTTCTTGAGGATTATAAGACTAATGTGCCAGACGCTAGAGATGCTGAAGTTTTGAATTGTTTATCCACATTAGTTGATAAAGTTGGTCCAATGATTCCAAACGAAATTGTTTTAATTTTAGGAAATGTTTTTGAATGTACCTTAAGTATGATTAATAAGGATTTTACTGAATATCCTGAACATAGAGTTGAATTCTATAAATTGTTGAGAGAAATTGACTTGAAGGGTTTCAATGCACTATTGCAATTCCCCCCAGAATCTTTCCAATCTTTTATTGATGCAATTTTATGGGCTTTCAAACACAACAATAGAGATGTTGAAAATTCAGGTTTAACATTATGTTATGAGTTATTATTGAATATTGAAAAATTAGGTCCACAAAATCAATTTGCTATCGGTTTCTATAGACATTACTACTTCCCAATAATAAGTGATGTTTTTTATGTTTTGACAGATTCTGATCATAAAGCAGGTTTCAAACTTCAAATCAATGTATTGTCAAAGATGCTAGAACTTGTTGTCAATGAAAAGATAAATGAACCAATTTATCCGGCTGATGCTGCACCTCAAGGTACACCAAATGCCTTATTTTTAAAGGAATATTTAGGTAACATGTTAATGAATGCATTCAATCAACTACAACAAGAGCAAGTTTCTAACTTTTTACAAGTTCTATTCAATAGTTTTGATAATGAATCTAAATTCACAGGTATTTTAAGAGATTTCCTTGTTCAAATTAAAGAATTTGGTGGTGATGCAACTGATTATTTATTTGCTGAAGATAAAGAAGCTGAATTATTAGAACAGCAAAGATTACAGAAAGAAAAGGCAAGTAGAATTGGTGGTTTGTTAAAACCTTCTGAAATGGAAGATTAGATTTTGTTTTCCTCTTGTAAGTAATTTACGAATTATATAGTTTTTATATTTGAATAATTTAAATCAAATGGTATATCAAAAAAATATCAGCATCAACGTGTGGGGCTTTTGTCTCGTGAGTTGCTTCCCGCCAATTGGTCATAAGATGGCCTTCCATTAACGTCTTCACTTTTAAATTTATCATTCATTCCGATTCCAGAATTTTCAACAAAAGCATAGTCTATTTCTATAGTTCGTCCTAGAATTTCAATTTGGGATTCTTTATGAGCTTCAAGAACCTCTTGTGCATCTTCTAAATCTTTAAATTTTAATAATGCATAACCTTTGACATATCCTGTATGTTTATCCAAATTCAAATGAAGCTTGTATATTCTAGCATATTCTTCAAAAGCATCGTATATATGATCTTCTGTCGTTTCAGGGTGTAAGTTGTTAACAATAAGGACATATCCTTCAACCGCTGTAATGATTAATCAAGAAATGTTAGTAAAAATGTTATTTAAATGATATGAAAAATTTTAAAACATCAACATACATTTGGCAGCAGGAATACTATCCCTTGTATATGGTACCGAAGCGCCTCTAAAGTTGTAATCGGTCATTTTGCTCATGAACTTCTCATATAAAATATAGGATTATAGAGTTATTGTTAAATTTGATTCATGAAGCTTTTGACGCGGTTTATGTCAGCATGAATCAAGAAGTAAATGATCAGCTGAAACATTTCTTATCCACATGGATCTGAGTCATACTCATATAAGCTTGGTAATATGAGATTGACAGATAAATGTGATTGTAGAGAGACTTTTGGTCTTGAATTAACAAATGAATTAGTTGGTTTATTGACAAGTCATGACATATTTTCAAAGAAACGTATTCAAATTATGGCCGATGAAATGGTACGAGATTCGATCGAAACACAGGCGATTTTAAAAGAAAAGGGAGTTAATATTGCCTCAATCAACGATGATTTAACTGGAATGCAAGAAATTGTGATATCTGAATCGATGTTTAGGCGGATATTTTTGGAATGCTATGAAGCTTTGTATAGAGATGCATCTAGATCGAATAATTCTCTGAGAATTGCAACATTTGGTATTTTATTTGTGACTCCTATTGATATGACTGCACTAAACATTAATTTTAATACTACCCTGTTGTTAAATGGGTCAAAGTATCAAGTTTTTGAATCCTATTTTTTGATATCTGGGTATTTGACTTCTACTTTAGATAAAACAAATAAATCTTCGTGTTTATGGGAATATTTCAAAAAATTGCATGTTGAAATAATTGAAGGTGATTGCATAAAGAACAAAGATTTGGCATCTGAAATTCCTCATCTACTACCTAAAAGTATTGAACAATGGGAAAAATCAGGAACTAAAAGTGATATTTTACAATTTGCTATTGAAACGTGCTTGAGATCTATATTAGAACATCCCAGAAATTACTATGCTTCTAATACATTAAGATTTTTTCTTGCAAACTCTGGGGATTTAAGATTGAGTACTTTGCAGTATATTTTTTTGTATACTCAAAAAGTACATCATTTTGATTTGAGTTTATGGAATGCAATATGCGAATCAATAATAGATATTAAGTTGCACCATCTGAATTATTACCGAGAAGAATGGATTAGACATGGTGGAAAACAAAATACTATTAGCTCTGAATTTAATACTGAGCTTTGTGAGAGCATGAAAGATTATGCCTGGAAATCAGAGTCATATGAGTTTATTAAAAGTCATTATATTATGTGCACTAAAACTGGAAGCATTAGTTTTTTAAAACAGGAGATGATTGATTTCGTTGAAGAATTTGAAGAAAAAACCATTTCAACCATAAATATCACAGACAATACTTTAGAACGAAAAAATGATGGTTCCATAGTAGATATGAGTAATAGTTGTGCTTTAATAAATGAATTCAAGATTGCTCTTCCTATTAAAAAAGTCCTCTCAAAGATTTAGGCAAGATTTTATCAGTTTTTAAAGGAGTCATTAAAATGTCATGACAAAAACAGATATCAATGTATTAGTTAAAAGAAAATATTGGAAAAAGGTTATAAATTAATAAAGAAAGTAAAAATAATATTATAAAAATACAATATACAAATCTTTAAAGAAATGCATATCAATCATTGGGCCACGGATTTTATTTTTTCGTAAGCCGGTATTTCAAACTTTTCACTGAATTTTTGACCTGGAAGGAATGGTGCAATTTCAAAGATATGTTGTTTTAACTTTTCTGTATCATTTCTAATAGCATCATGAGTTAATATATGGTCCTTATAAATAATAAATTCTAAATGTTCGTTACCAAATTCGCCTGTCTCCTCTATCGTCAATGGTCTAAATAATTTAGGATAGAATTCAACACCATCATCTGCTCTCTTTTTTGTTGATTCTCTTTGTTCTTCTTCTATTTTAAATTTCTCATCAGTAGCAACAGTATGATCTCTATTTGCTAATGCATTAGTAACTTTGTTCCAAAGTTTTCTACTCTCAAAATCACCTTGCTCGGATAGTTCTCTCACTTTAGGTTTGAGAATATTAGCCTTTGAAGAATCATAAAACGTGGATACGTGTTTTGATCTGAGATCTTTAAGTGACATTGATTCATTCCATTTACCATCTATTTCAAAATATTTGTTTTCTTTATCTTCAATAATTCCATGAATAACATTATAAGAACCTGAAATAAAACCTTTTGTTTTGAATTCTATATCGGCAGTCAAATCATTATTCGAAACATTGATCAGTAAATGATCACCTAATTCAAACTTTAAACCCCCAAACAAGATTCCTCTGGCATACATATTTGGTTGAGATAAAGTATAAACTTCTGGTTCATTGGTCTTAGGGTCAATAATATTGATGAAAGTTAATTTAGTAACACCTTCCATTATTGCAGCTGTTGAATTACCTAAAAATTTAGATTTGGGTGCAACTAGACCATCAATCCTAATACCATGATCTGGTATCATATAAAAATATGATGATTTTGGTGGATGGTGAGAAGTTTGTTCTGCAACATAAAATGCTTGAGTTCCATCAGGTAAATCCCAGTAACAAGTAAAATATTCACCTAAAATCGGGTTTAATGGTTTCTTAACAGCCTTTGGTGCAATGTGCCAACATGACATGTACCATCTAACGACTTCGGTAAATCTCAAAAGTGGATCTTTTTCCTTTGAGGCATTAATTAAAATATCTGGTTGCTGAAGCTGATTAGTAATTCTTTCTAGCATCGACTTTCTTTCAAGAATAAATGTAGGTAATGTGATTCTACTCAAATCACAGCCTGGTCTCAATTGAGAAATAATACCCATTAAAATCGATTGGCCTTGATCATCCACCTCATCGATATCCTCCACATTGACCGCAGAGGATGCTTTTGCCGACGTTTCGCCTGAAGTTTTTTCTACTTTTCCTATATAAACAATTATCTCGTGTGTTAGTATTGATTCTTTTGTACATTACGCTCTATCATATTATCTGTACAACGTTAAATATCCTCAAACAGAACAATATCACTTCACCAATCCCCCATTTGTTTACTCAACATACCTAAAAGTTTTGATTTGAATGAATGCATTGTCTTATTGCTCGCAAGTCCGTCCTTGGTGTCGTTGGAAGCACTTAAAAAAATATACATGATACCAGCTACTCAGCTGTCTATTGCATGCATAAAAGCCTAATCATCACCTGGAAAACCTCACAGCCAGAAAATTTCCCAACGCCTTGGCGTCGATCGGCGCGGTTTTTGCTCGTGAGAGCATGTAGCTTACATTATAAATTATATAAAAGCCAATATTATATAGGCATGGAAACAGCAGGAGCAGCGTTAGATGCAGATCCCGTCACCGATTCGGCAGTAGAAGAAGGTTCTTCAATCGAGGAGCCATTACAAGCTATAGCACTAGATGCAGGGCTGGCACTGTCTACGCCACTTTCGACCATTTTCATCTTTTTGTTGATTTTGATATTTTTGTCGGTTTTCCGCTTCTTAGTGGTCTTGCAAGGCCGACTTTCAGTGTCATCATAGACATCATCAGGTAAATCCCATAATTTCACGTGTTTAATACTCAAAGAATAAACTTCGGGTTTGTAGTTAATCCAATTCTTACATATTTGATCGAATTCTGTACATGGAACTTGAATATTCATTTTCTTTTCTTTGCCCTTAAGGTCTAGTTCTAAACCAATATAAAGTTTGAGCATATGGATCATCTGTTTACCCTCTTTTGCGATTTTTTCTTCTAGTTGGTCTGTATCTGTATCTTCATCGATTTTAATTTCTTCTAAATTCTCCTTGGCATATTTTTCACCTTCTAATGTTCCATAAAATGAGTTTATTTTCGTTAACTGTTCCTCGTTCTCGCATATATATGATGTAGTAAATGGTTTGACATATGGGTGAGCTAAAACAACTCCGGAAACATTTTCAATTTTCAAAACTAGTAGTCTTAACTTTGATTCAACCATACCACACCATTTAATATGATCTTCATATTTACCCCTGGAAGATGCAATAATTGTTAAATAATATTTATAACGGTAGAAATAATCATGTTTAACAAATAAATCTTTCCATTCTTTTTTACCAATTTGAATTTCATTCATTATTATCAAAGCTCTTTGCATTTCTTGTAATATGATCTTTTGGGTTGATGCAGTAATATTATGAGTGGCACACATTGAAGGATATGCAGGTGTGATAACGGGCATTCTGTGACCTTTATCTTGACCATATAATTTTGGATTCCAAATTCTTACAGGTAAAGGACCATCTTCAATTGGTTTTAACAACACAGGTTGTGGCCATTTCCATTGTAAATAAATATGAAAAAATTTTGAAACAATGACTGCACCTACGGCATTTGGATATAATTGACAAATTCTTGCAACTAACATTGCCCACGCAACACCACCTGGAAAACCAAACATATTTGCATAAATAGCCCTCCTTTGAGCCCATAATTTAATGGTTCTAAGTGCATGTCTAAAAACTGTTTTCTGTGGAACTAACTGTAATAATTGGTCAGTTACTCGTGTACCATTTAAAGCTCTCAAATCTCTGTCATCGATATTTCTTAATAAATTATTATCTTCTAAAGTTAAATCTTGTGGTACTTGTGGGATATCCAACCTACCGCAAATTAAATCAATATCAACACCATCAAAAACTGTTTTTATAATTGGAACAAAGGCATCAGGAACAGGTTGAAGTTTTTGTAACTCCGATCTTTCCTTTAACAGTTCAATAAACACTGTAAAAAAGTCATCTCTTGTTACATGTTTAGGGACCACCACTAAGGTATCAATATCTGAACCTGGACCATACACACCTAGTCTATAAGAACCAAATGTAAATATTTTACCACCGGCATCTTTAGCCATACCTTCACTCATGTTTTTTCTTTTGGACACAGTGTAAACAAACTTTTGAGTCAATTGTTGTAATATTCCTAAAACTTTGATTCTCTTGTCTGTTTCAGCTGAACTTTCAAATGAATTTTGATTTCTTAATTCTTCAATCATCGAATCATTCAGTAAAACTTCTTCCTTGGTGGGACCTTCTGTTGAGATTGGAGGGGTAACACCATACTTTTTTGTCACAGTACTCATTTCTGTGTTTTAATCAATTAATTTAATATTCAAAAACAATCTGATCTTTTCTCTTTTCTCTTTTCTCTTTTGATACTCCTAAAGCTTTGAATTTTCGATATTTATGTATCAATTATAAAACTATCCACCCGCGTGTTTTTTATAAATTTGTTAAATGACCGACCACAATTGCAAACTCGTGCCAGGAATATTCTGAAATCCAAAAAAAATTCAAAATAAATTCAAATTGCCACTTGAATAAATCGAATCCCCAAGGCACTAACAACACCAAAAAATATTTGATTTCACGTAAAACCAAAAAACTGAAAAGCTGAGGGCATGCGCACCATCGACGGTGCACGGGTTGATTTAGTCAAATGTAAGGGTAGATAGCAGGGCTTGGCCATGTTTTTTTCAAAAGTATAAGTGTATAAGTAAATTGTGAATACAACTAGTAGGGTGATTATACATACAAGTTTTGAACTGGAGAAACCTATAAACCTCCATTATTGGCGTAGTAACTATTTGTCCAGCTTACGTAACCATTGTCTTGACTATTTCTTTAACATTTCATTGTTTTCGCATAAACCAATAATTTTTTTTTTCAAGCTACACTTTCAGTCTACCTTTTCAATAAAACTTTAAGAGTCTAAAATTCAAGCTATATTAAAAATTCAATAATGGTCCCTTGGCCCAGTTGGTTAAGGCGTGGTGCTAATAACGCCAAGATCAGCAGTTCGATCCTGCTAGGGACCATTCCAATTTTATTGGGCGTGTGGCGTAGTTGGTAGCGCGTTCGCCTTGCAAGCGAAAGGTCATCGGTTCGACTCCGGTCTCGTCCATTTATTTTTCAATTTTTTTTCTGCTCTTTGTTTGTTAACATTTTGTTTTTATTCTTGTATTGATTGTTTTTTTTAGCATGTGTTTTTATTTTATTAAACTCTTAAAAAGTTTATAGAAATTACAAATTATTTTCAATAAATAATAACAAAGGTGGATTATTAACATCTATCAAACTGGTCGATGCAGTGATTGTAATAGGGGTGGCCGTTAGAGAATGATCTTCTGTTAAGACATTTGTTTTCAGATACCTATCAATGGCCGAGTAGTTATTATGTAATTTTTTTATCTGTGTATCGATACCTTGATTTTTGTATTCTATGTTTAAACTACAGTTTTTTTGAATTGCTTTGTTCTGTTCACCGACTTTAATCGACACATTATCTGAGACTGTTTTGGAAACCGATAATGTCAAAATAGTTCCATCTGATGTACCAACAGAGCAAAGCTTCATGATCCCTTCATCAGAAAGACTTTTTGGATAGCATGTTATGCACCCTATACTTCCATACTTTACGTTAAACTTGGTGAATATTTTCACAATTGGAATTCTTTTTTCATGGTATTCAATGTCAATGAATAACAGATTTCCTAAAAGATCACCTACTATTAACAGATCTTCGGAGAAGACGTCTATAGATGTAATTAAGTTCCACTTAAATAACATCTTTTGCTTTTTCCCTAGTTTATTAGTTGAATCAATTCTGGTGATATAAATACCCAAGTAAGGATCCACCAATAAAAAGAAATGTTCATTTAATCGTTTAGTTATTGTTTTGTTATAAACATCGATTAATTGATCAAATATTTTAATAAACTTAAATTGTAACTGTTTCTTTTCAAATTCATCACGATATAACTCCAATCCTAATTGGATACATGAGTTGCTACCCCATAACAATAGTACTCGATTATCAACTTGGTTAATAGATTGAATTTTACATTTTAAAACAGAAATGGTTTTCAATTCAAGTTCGTTATTTTCATTGATAATAAACATCAATATCTCACTTCTTTTCCGCATATAAAATTCATGCTCATTATCATAATCGGCTTCATTGGAGCTTTCAGTAAGAGCAATAAACGCATTGCATAATTGAGATTCCGTTGATTTCACTTCATATGTCAAAAAATCGTTTGTTTTGGGTAAATATGGTTTGAAGTCTTGTAGTTTAATCAAATTAATGACAGAGACATACTCTTCAAAATCATATGAAGCTATTATCTCACCATGAATATTATAAACATCTAATTTTTCGAGGTTAGTTGTTGTTGGTCCAATTTCGACAGATTTAATTTTTGTTAAAATTACCGTGAACTGTCCAACATTTATGTGATGCCTCATGTTTTCTCCCATCCTTAAGCTATCAAAATTTGAAGATTTGAAATATGAAACTTGTGAATCTCCAGATGTATAAGATAAACCAGATTGAAGACTTATACTTGTTATTGGTAAAGAAAGATAATTATATGGTATGATAATTTCAGAAGTAATTTGATTTTGAATAAGTTTCATGCTTTTTATTTCAGAATGTTTATCAATAGAAATAAAATTTTGATTATCAAAAAATGGATTAAAGTTTTGAAGAATATTATATTCTGACTGAAGTCTCAAAATTTCCCATTTCTTCAAATAAAATGTATCGTTTTTATCTTCTTCTAATTGACTTCTTGTTCTTTTATTTAGCGAAGTAGAGTTTAACCCCGATTCATAACTATAATGAAATGTCAACTTGTAAAATTCTGAATGGGGGGTTATCAACAGTGTTGTATTTTCATCAATTTTGGAATATGATTTAAAACATTTGTTTAATCCATTATTTATATTTATATTATAAATAATGTGATCATTCCTGGAAATTATAGAGCTATTTGTATCTTCAGCAAACATATCTACATTGGGGAATGCATAAATAATATGACAAGAGTCATAAACGTGCATAAAAAAATGTTCAAATGGTATAATCACATTAGGAAACAAATCAAGCGTTACCTCTTTGTATAATTTCAACTCCAGAAACTTGGTCTTGGATAGCATGTAGTACTTCAATGTATATTCCAATCGACTATCCTTTGTAATTATTGCCAACCACCAGATGGAAGGATCGGACGATTGGATCAATTGAGTATCCAGTATTGTATCACTGCCAACATAAAAATAATTTGGTTTTTCAATAGCTTGATACTTTTCAAGCTTTATGAGTGACGCATTCTTTTTCACATCTGGATGTAATTTATTTTCCGAAGCTAATAAAAAGAGATTTTTTTTTGAAGGTTTAAGTTCTAAAACTATAATGAAACCACCAACTGAATGGACAGTAATAAACCTATTTGCCTTTACATCCACCGAAATAAAACATTTCTGAGTGACTATAACTTTGGTTTTATTTTCCGAGCTTGGAAGTTGAATTCCGGACAGTTGCAAATCATTTAAGTTAAAATGCTTAACAACAAACACATCAATCTTATTCGAGCTTGATCTTTTGAAAGATAAAACGTAAATTTCATTGATTTCTGTTAAAATCAATAACCAATTTACATCCAACCCAGCAGGTTTGATTGAATTGAACCCAATGATCCTATTGGATGTGTAAAACCTAGCCAAATGAACACCATCTAATTGGCATATGCAAATCTGATATGAATAAAACGCAATAACCAAAGTTTCTGACCCTTCTAAAAGCGGCAAAAATATAGATCCAATACATACACCTCTCTCTTCACTACTACCATCTTCTCTTTCAACAATTACTGCTGCAGTCTCTACCATCTCTGCCTTGTTTCCCAACCTATATCGTGTTCTATTCATGTTGCAAATCCTACCTTGATCCGTGCACCGACAACCTCCCAAAAATGGATTTTGCTTCCCCTCAGCGAAAGAAAAGTTTTGAACTGGACATGTATTAAGGCAATCGTATCAGAGGTATACAAAGTTAGCCTCACGACCTTGGAATCACACCAACGCACTCTGATTAGACGTAATGCTAGCAAGAAACATTCTCAGACAAACACAGAGAGCAGGCAGAATTGGCCTTGGCGCAAGAACATTCCACAAGACTGCAGCAGCAAAGTTTGACATCAATGCAGAAGTTAAGTGTCGTGAACTTCTAGATAATCTTCCAACATTAGAATACTTATTTCAAAATGAAGATGGTTCTAAGAGAACTCCATCAGAAGCAGAACTCAAAACCATTGCATATTTAAATACTTATTCGAAGGAAAGAAAATTAACTCTTTTTGAACAGTTATTCACTTTCCCAAAGAAATATGAAGACCTGTATCTTGAAAATGACCAAGATTTATACAAATTAAAAGCATCTTCAGGTTTAATCATTGATAAAATTCCTTATGAAGATACTGCAACCGGTGAAATCAAATGGAAAATCGTCAGAGATGGTGAAGAAAAGGAAGGATGGGAAAACATTGCTCATATTTTATTTGTCCCTGCCTTCTGTTTCTTGGCAGTTTCCGTTTTCTGGAGAGATGATATGGATGTTACCGAATGGGCAAAGAGAGAATTATTATACAGAGTCAAGGCTAAGGCTCAAGAAGAAAACGATACTGAAGTTTTAGACACCTTCAAGAAATTCGGTGATGATCCAACAAGCTACAAGTTTGATTTGGCTTCTTTTGACAAGAACGATGATATCATTGTGGAAAGAATCTTATCTGGAGAATATGACAAGCTTGCTAAACTTAAGGTAAAGCAATCCAGCATGGAAAAATAACTCCTACAATGTCAATCCACACGTTGAATGCCTTTCAAATTAATTCAAATTAATTCAAAAAATTCAAAAAAATTCAAAAAAAACCAATCCCTTTCCCTTACTAAAGTCACCTAGGTGACTTCTTTCTATTCATTACACATCATAGTATTCTACATACTCTTTTATATATTATTTAAACCCCCTCTTATAGTAAAATTATTTATTCTTTAATTAGCAACACTGCTGTCACTCAATCAAATCGCGAGTCAATTTTTTTCGTAAATTTGCCATCCCTTGTTTCAGATAATGAAGAGATTAGAAAAATATTTAATGACTCTTTTCTCTTTTGTGTATTGTATCAGTACGTGACAAGCTAGAGAGTTCAATTAGACAATCGATTGTTATTTAAAAAAATTAAAGCTAGCTTATATTTACAAAAAATTTGAACATTGGAACTTTGTTTTAGAATAGTTTAGTAAGAAGTTTTAAAAAGTCAATTAAAAAGTCAATTAAAAAGCCGCAAATTCACCAAAACCAAATTAAAATTAACAAAAAATGTCTACAACATCCCCAAGAATCAAGGCAGAACCATTTCCAGCTCCTCATTTAAGCCCAGAGAAATTGACGTTATCTCCAACCAATTCTCATTTACAAGATAAAGGTCACAGACGTAGAAGATCTTCGTCTTTGATTTCGAAAGTTGGACCTGAAACGTTTGAAACCAAACAGGATCAAGATATTCAAGACAATATGAATGCTAATTGGGTCCATTTTAAAGGTGCATGGATGATTCACATTATCATCATTGTACTGCTCAAAGCTTGTTATGACTTAATACCAACTTTTAGTAATGAAGTTTCTTGGACTTTAACAAATGTCACCTATGTTATTGGTTCTTATATCATGTTCCATCAAGTTAAGGGTACCCCATTTGACTTTAATAATGGTGCCTTTGATAACCTTAATATGTGGGAACAAATCGACAATGGTGCCCAATTTACCCCTGTAAAGAAATTTCTATTAGGTGTTCCAATTGCGCTATTTTTAATATCAACACATTACTCAAACTACGATCTTACGTTCTTTGTCATCAATTTAATTGCATGTTTAGTTGTGGTTATACCAAAACTTCCATTCAGTCATCGACTCAGAGTTAATATTCCTTACATTACAGATCAACAAATTGTTCCAGGAATATAAAATTACTTTGAATGATAAATTAATGATTGACAATAGAATATACATTATTTTCTATTTTGATTATTTTTTTTGACAATTTCTTTGAGTATGTTTTTATTCCATATATTGTTTCGTTAATTATTATTGTTTTATTATTACCATCGGCCCCTACTTCAAATTTACCAGTATATTTATATATATTGAATATTGAATTTTTATATTTGAGAACCCATCAACATATTTATAACTATATATATATTTTCTATTTAAAACGCAGTGTATATCTATTATTTTACAATAAATCATTTTTTTTTGCACGGAGCTTATTTTGGAATGAACTCAATCGTAATTTTTTATATTTGGTACTTTATAAATGCAGTCCCCAAAGATAATTAGTGGATAGAAGATCTGACATATATATCAAAAGGAACCCCATTTGGCAACATGCTGTGAATTTTTGAGTGGTTCATAGATGTACAAATATGGAAATTCGCAGAATTTTATCCACTGATACTTAAAGATTTAGAAAACTAACACAAACATAACATATTACACACATATGTATTAGTGTCAATTATTTGAAACAATCCTATGTTTTGTAGCTTCAATGATTCAGAAAACACTATTATTTAAATCTCGTAAAACCAGCTTTGACATTCCAAGAACGGGAAATATATTGCTGTTCATTTCTTCAAAAAACAAATATAGCTTTATATTTAAACTGTTGGAATTTCCAGAACGCTTTTAAAATAGTGATTAATTTTATCAAAATTAAAGAAAACTCTAATATAAAAGTTTCTTCAGGTACTTCTAAGAATTGCATAAAAAGTTATTTTCAACACCAACAGCAATTTATGTTTTTGATGGACAATAAAAAGTTCAAAAACTTCTTTATGGCCATTGTTTATTTGGGTTTTATTTGAATACACTCAAAAAAAAGTAATTTTTCAATCACCTTTGTTTAGTTGGACTTTTTCTTAGCTCTGCTATTTTTATTTCTTAAAACTCATAGTAAACACATCAATTGTTTTTTTGCAAGTTATCTTTTTTGATCAGTTTATTGAAGAAGTTTTAAACAAATCATAATAGAATTTAAAGTGTAACATGACTCCTCAAAACCTCAGAAAACGTCAAAACAAAATGTGTGTTCCACGATCTTTGCTTTATAAATAATCTCACCAATATAGGACTTTTTCTGCCAAACCCCTGTAAAGATACAAAAAATTATTTATTTTAACATTTTTCTTCTTATATTTCTTGGTAATTGAATCATTGTTTAAGAAGGTAAACAATTCAAGACCAATCTGGCTCTCTGTAACATAATCCCGTCTTGCTGGCTTTCCTGTTTTAGAAACATACTTTTGATTTTCATGATTCAAATCATGGTGCACTTACCTCATTTGGAAAGAGAGCAAACTCCACCTTTGACATAGCAACATGTGCTGTGAAGCTTGTACTGCATCGTTCACCAATTAGAAAACAAGGAGGACCCTTTTTTAGTGTCATGGTTCTAAATTGGTATAAAGCTCGATTGTTTTACTTAGCTTTCACTTTGAATTGCTTGCAAACTTCGGCATAAACACAGTTAGGAGTCTTCTTTTCACCTAAACTTTTTTAGTTTCCCACAGAAGTTGTAGTATTATTTCTGCAGTCTGCCAGTTCAAACTCGCTTTTAAGAAACCACTAATAAATTATTTTAATTTTGGCTACCATAAAAATACCCAAGTGTGCTGTTTTATTTTTACTGAATTGTTTTAACAAAGTAATACGCATCAGAATCTCAGGGTAGGTTTTTCTTATCACTACAAATTTAAAGGTTTTTTTACCAGCTAAGTGTTGTAACAAGATGTGATGAATACTGATTATTAAGTATTAAATTAAGATGGTAGGGTAGAAATCTAGTGGTAGAAAAATGGTTTATTAGACTGTTACGACATAGCAGAGACAGATTTTGATTTTAATACTTTCTTTGATATCAAATTTGCTACAAAGAATTAACGTTATTATTGACTTGCTATTGTAAGGTAAGTCAAAAATTAAGATATAACATATATTGACGGTGAAGGCTTCTGCTCTTACTGTTTGGTTACAAAAGCCAGATATTTTAATTTCTACTTTTTATTTATTTAGTGGTGCA
Source organism: Pichia awuae (assembly GCA_030563725.1). Classification (NCBI taxonomy): domain Eukaryota; kingdom Fungi; phylum Ascomycota; class Pichiomycetes; order Pichiales; family Pichiaceae; genus Pichia; species Pichia awuae. The sequence goes on from JAJMJV010000033.1 coordinate 21,408, forward strand.
CCATATTAACACCAGATCTGTAAAATCCATGATCTGCCATGGTGTATAGATCTAACATTGAAAAGGCACAATTAAATTTTTGATGTTAAAAACATAAAATCATTAGTTTTTTGTTCTGAATGTGATAGAGGAATTTATCTATATAAAAGTAAAAGGAATGATTCTAACAGTTGTCCTACCTCTTTTTTTAAACACTGTTTTGAACTACACAAGTTTTCCTAATTAACAAAAAGAAAACTAAAACTAAGATGAACTTCTCAAAAGACCCCTGCCTTTTCAGTATATAAAAAAAGCTGAAATGTGTTTACAAACAGAAATTCCATCTCAAATAAACCTGATTAATAAAACAATTCAAAGTATATAACTATGTCAATTTCATGACTGCAACAATAATATAGGTAATATAAAATTATACACAAATACTTCTTAATATACAATAAAAATACACGATAAAATCTTAAAAACAAATGACCTTTAACCTTTATTAGAATCCTTAGCAAGATTACCAACTCCAGCATGGTTCATCCGTTTCTTGTGAATAAAGATTTTTAAACTTTTCACACGTATGCTCAATTCATCAACAGAGCAATTAAACAAATCATTTAACACTTCATCTTGAAACATGTTATTATCACCACTAAGTTTCCACTCATTTAGATATTGTTGAAATAAATGCCATTCAACAATGGTCCATTGTGATTCATAAGGTTCTTTGTGAATTTTATGAATCAAACGACGCAATGCTCTTTGATGCTTGCTAGAAACATTGGAATATTTAGATTTTTGCCTTGCATCTATTTTGGCCTTTGTTAGCTTGCCACCTTTTGATTCTGCAATTATAGATGATTTTTTTTCTGGTGAAGTGACCTTTTGTATTTTATCTAAGCCCTTTCTTTTATCTTCAATGAAATCTTTGACTTTTTGAATAGTAGTTTCTGCGTCAGATTGATGATATTGGACCGAAGAATTGCTTTTAGTGGTTCCTTCTGTTCTATAATTTGGATCGGTCTTTTTTTCTATTTCAAAACTAGTCACCTTCTCAGTTACCTCTTCTTCAATCTCGTTGAAACCAATTGGAGAAAGCCTGCTAGAATCATAAAACTCATCATCCCTCCAAATATCATCACCAAGTTGATATCCATTATCGGGATTTCTTAAATCATAATTACCTAATTCAAAGTTGTTATTGTTTCTGCTGTCATTATTATTGTCATTATTTTTGTTGATTTTATTATCATTCACATACAATGATTTACCTATTACAGCCGCTTTTGTCCTTCGTTTTGGAGATGATGTACCCAATGGATCACTAGCAGTTCCATCCATCTTTATATGGCTTATTGGTGCTCTTGTTACTTGCTTCAGCTACTAGAAACCCTTGTCTTTAATCATGTAAAACAGGCTCGCCGGGTAAATTTGGGAAATCAGCATTTCCATTTTGGGACACTTGCAAAGTATTCGAAAAAAAAAAAAATTGGGAAAATTTTTCATTTTTATTGATCTTGTCTTTTCTTAGCAGGTTACTTTTACATTCCATTACTCTTGACAATCAATTGCAATGGCTACAGGAAAGACAGAAAAAGCACGTCGTCAAAGACAAGGTGATCTCAGAGATGGTAATCTTCGTGTTAAAGGTGAAAATTTCTACAGAGATGCAAAAAAGGTTAAGCATTTAAATATGTATAAAACCGGTGGTGCTGTTCGTAATGCAAAGGGTGAGGTTATTAAAGCTGCATACTTACAAGATACTAAGGTCCCAACTGCTAGAGTTGATCCAAATAGAAGATGGTTTGGTAATACTAGAGTCATTGCACAAGATGCGTTAACTCATTTCAGAGATGCAATGGCTGACAAGCAACACGATACTTACTCAGTTTTATTGAAGAGAAACAAATTGCCAATGTCATTATTAGACGAGAAAGATACCACTGAATCTCCAACTGCTAAGATTCTAGAAACCGAAACTTACGCAAATACATTTGGTCCTAAAGCACAAAGAAAGAAATCTAATATTGCAGCTTCTTCATTAGAAGAATTAGCTGAATTAACTAACAAAGATAATGAAGCTTTTGAAGAAAAGCAAACTCTTGCTCCAACTCTTGGTTTAATGGGTGGTATCGATACCGATGAATTCACAGCTGAAGCAAAAGAATATATTTTCTCTAAAGGTCAATCTAAGAGAATTTGGAATGAATTATATAAGGTTATTGATTCATCTGATGTTGTTATTCACGTGTTAGATGCAAGAGATCCATTAGGTACAAGATGTAGATCAGTCGAAGAATATATCAAAAAAGAATGTCCACACAAACATTTAATTTTTGTTTTAAACAAATGTGATTTGGTCCCAACATGGGTTGCTGTATGTATTATAGAATTTTACTTCAATTTTTTTTTTCAAATTGGTATTCAATTATTTCAATTATATTTATTTTCTTCATTTTCAATTGGTTCATGGTTTTTGTTGTCCAGTTAGTTTTATGTCTCAATTTGTTTTTTTCAAAACACCAAAGATTTTGTCAGGATATTCTATGGAGAATAACATTGTAATTCTCCCTCTGTTCATATAGTTTGTCTGTTACATCCTTGGAAGAAGAAGATTATCGCCCAATCATAATTCCCGTTCTGGGATGTCTTGATTAACGATACTCCGTTTTGGAGTATCAACCTAGATATTTCGTGAATTCTATGAGTTGAATTTAGACTGGATAAATTTTTTTGTCTTTTGATGTCTTTATTCGTAGTAAGAAATCACACATTCATTAGAGCATAATAAATTGGAATTTCAAAACGTAACTTTACTAACAAGAGACCGAAGGACGTCAGTTGCTAATAATATAATTAATAGAAAAAATGCATTATTTAATATATTTGAAATATTTGATGTTGATTATAAAAAAGCAAAATACTAACATTTTTTTTTTTTTATTATAGGCTGCTTGGGTTAAACACTTGTCTAAAGATTACCCAACATTAGCATTCCATGCATCTATTACTAACTCATTTGGTAAAGGTTCATTAATTCAACTTTTGAGACAATTTTCAGTCTTACACAAAGATAGAAAACAAATTTCTGTGGGTTTTATTGGATATCCAAATACCGGTAAATCCAGTATTATTAATACATTAAGACGTAAGAAAGTTTGTCAAGTTGCACCAATTCCTGGTGAAACCAAGGTCTGGCAATATATTACATTAATGAAGAGAATCTTCTTAATTGATTGTCCAGGTATTGTGCCTCCTTCCACCAAGGATACAGAATCTGATATTCTTTTTAGAGGTGTTGTCAGAATTGAACATGTTTCACATCCAGAACAATATATACCCGAGTTATTAGCTAAGTGTCAACGAAAACACTTAGAAAGAACATACGAAATCAGCGGATGGAAAGATTCTGAAGAATTCATCGAATTGTTAGCTAGAAAAACAGGTAAACTTTTAAGAGGTGCAGAACCAGATGAAACTGGTGTTTCAAGACAAGTTATTCAAGATTTCAACCGTGGTAAGATCCCATGGTTTGTTCCACCACCTGAAGATACCGAAGAAAGAAGTGGAGAAGATAAGAAGGCACATTATAAGAGAAAGAGAGCAGAAAGAGAAGCTGCTGCATTGGCTGCTGAACAAGCAGAATATAATGAAGAAGCAGAAGATCTTGATGTTGAAAATAAAGAAGAAACCACTGTGCAGGTTGAAGATGAAGAGCAACAACCTTCATCCAAGAGACAAAAAGTGTAAGACTTCTTTTTGAATCTCTTTTTTTATCTCTATTCCACTTTTAAAAATAATCATTTACATTCTATGCTTTTACTCAACTCTTTATATATTTTTTGTATAATATAGATCCGCCTCATTTTTGCTATATAATCAGTATCCATAGTCCTTTACTTTTTATTCACGTTGCATCATCCTTTTACTCTTGTCTTTATACTTTGTCCATACTTTTTGATTACCCTTTTATTACCCTTTTACTACCCTTTTATTACTCCTTTATTACTCTTTTACCACCCTTTTATTACCGGCCCGTTACTAGTATGATTAGCCTGCCCAAACCATACTTGTTTGGTATACAACCCCAAGTAGGATCCTCTAATATCTGAAAATGCCCACAAGACAGGCCATTTACAGGGCGCTCAAGGCGCCAGCCCAGGTAAATACAACGCTCTGCCCACTGTTTTTTAGCACTTGGGGCAAAGTGGCCAGGACTTGTTGTGGGCCGTCCTGCGGCCTGCGGGGCCAAGTTTGGTGCAGGGCTTTGTTCAGACGATTGTGCCGCGCACTTGGATTTTTGGTGGCAAAAGCGATTTGGTGTTGAAAAAGAAGCAAATGAGAAGAAGTTTAACAAGGTACTTGATTGACAAGAGAAACGGTCTGTTCGATACCGTTACGCCGTTTGCAATGCAGTCTACCCAACAGCAACAGTCCCAGACTCAACTGCAAAGCCAACAACAACAACAACAACAACAACAGCAACAACAACTGCGATTGCTCTCTCTGTTACAACAGCAACAACAGCAACAACAACCCAATCAAACACAAACTTTGGCTACAAATTTAGCTGGAAATAATAACCAGAGCCAAGCACAGCCTACTCTGGAATCCAACCAAACTTCTCAACAAAGAAATAACCAACAGCAGCTTCCATTGTCGATGATGCTGTCTCCTCAGGTTCAAAATAGAAATCCAACTCTATCAGCGTTGCAACAAGGTGTTCAACAAGGACAAAATACAGGACAATCTCCAGACGCTCAACCAATTCAAGCGCAGCTACAAGCCCAAGCTTATATGTTGCAACAGCTACAGCTTCAACAGCAGCAAGAACGGAGATCACAATCGCAGATTCCAAATGGCGCTGCATCTGCCAATAATGGTGGTGGAAGTAGTATTGCAAACAACCAAGCTTCACAATTTTCACAACGTAAGAATCTATCTGCTGCCCAAATGCAACATTTGAAGATGCAACAACTTCAGTTACAACAACAACAACAACAACAACAACAACAACAACAACAACAACAACAACAACAGCAACAACAGCAACAACAACAACAACAGCAACAAGCACCACAAGCACAGCAGCAAAATGTTGGTGTATCACTAGAACATTCACAGCAAGATGAATCACAACATCTTTTATCTCAGCAACTTACAGTTAGAGAAGTTTGGAAAGATAATTTAGAAAGTGAATTGGTTGTTATTAGACAATTAGCAGAAAGATTCAATCATATTTTTTTATCAACTGAACTGGCTGGTATAATTGCCAGACCTATTGGTTCATTTAGATCTACTAAAGATTACCATTATCAAACCATGAGATCCAATGCCGATCTGCTCAATTTAATTCAAATTGGTATAACTTTAAGTGATAAAGATGGTAAGAGACCAGAAGGTGTTCCATCAACATGGCAATTTAATTTTGTATTTGATCTAGAAAAGGAAATGTTTAATAAAGAATCAATTGAATTACTAACCAATACAGGTGTTAACTTTGATAAATTAAAGGAAAAAGGTATTGATAGATTTGATTTTGCCCAATCATTGATTGATAGTGGTCTATGTTTATTAGAAAATATTACTTGGGCAAGTTTCCATGCTGGTTACGATTTTGGATTTTTAATTTCACTGATGATTAACAAAGAAATGTCATCAAGTGAAATAGAATTTGATGAATCTATGTTGAAATATTTTTCTAATTTCTATGACCTCAAAATGTTATCCACTCTTAATCCATTTGGTACATATAAAGATGGAGTTACACTTGAAACTTTAAGTGATGAATTTGGGTTTAGTAGACTAGTTAACATGAATAATTTAACTCAAGTTGGTGGTCAATCTCTTTTGACTTATTTTTGCTTTTGGGAATTGAAAAGATTGTGCAATCCAAAAGATTTTGAATTGCTAAAGAACTATATATTTGGATTAAATGATGAAAATAGGTTCAATAAACAGGCTATTGCAGGTAATAATATGAACATATCATCAGCTGCCGGTTTCCCAATTGGTTCCCAACCTGTTTTCACAGATAATGAATCATTCCAATTTTCACAATTGTCACAAAAGCAAGAACTTGAGAAAAAGCAATTGGCTGAACAAACTAATAAAATATCAAATTCTCTGGACAGTAAATTGGAAATTTCACAGCTTCAAGGAATACCAGGAACATCACAATATCAAGATCAATTCCAAGCTCAACTACAAGATCAATTACAAGATCAGTCAAAAGATCAATCACAGGATCAATTACAGGATCAATTACAAGATCAATCACAAGATCAAGAATTATCTAAATCACAACAACATCAACAACAGACTTTGCCATCACAACAACATCTTCAACAAATTGCGAACCAACAAGGACCACCACAACAATTTTTCTCCAATAATAACCTAAATATGAATGCAAGTCAAGTAGCTGGGGTGAATCCAATGAATCCAATGAATCCAATGAATCCTATGAATAATTTGAATCCAATGGGTCACATGAATCCAATGGGACAAATGAACCATATGAATCCAATGGGAAATATGACCCCAATTGGACAGATGAATGAGCTACAAACAATGAATGGTATGAATCCTATGAACAATATGAGTGGTATGATTGGAATGAATCAAATGCCTAACATGCCAAATATGCCGAACAACATGCCTAACATGCCTAACATGCCAAACAACATGCCTAACATGCCAAATATGCCAAATATGCCTAACATGCCTAACATGCCTAACATGCCAAACAACATGCCAAACATGCCAAACATGCCTAACATGCCAAATATGCCGAACATGCCAAACAACATGCAAGGCATGCAAGGCATGCCAAATATGCAGAACATGCAAAACATGCCAAACATGCAGAACATGCCTAACATGCAAGGTATGCCCAACATGCCTAACATGCCGAACATGCAAAACATGCCGAACAACATGCAAGGTATGCCTAATATGCAAAACATACAAAACATGCCCAACATGCCTAACAACATGCAAAGCATGCCCAACATGCCCAACACCATGCAAGGCCTGCCAAACATGCAGAACATGCCGAACATGCAGAACATGCCAAACATGATGAACAACATGCCAAACATGAATCAATTACAAAACATCCCGAACATGCCAAACAACATGCAAGGTATGCAATCTGTCAACGGAATGTCCACCGGTCCTCCGGGCCTGAGATGACGTTCTTTTATTTAGTGTAAATAGTAGTCTTTATAGCGTACGACTTGCCGTTTTCTTATTATTTTTCAAGCTGCTGTTTCTTCTGAAAAACATGAAGCATATTCGTCCTGTCATTTCGGGAGCGTGTCGCTAATGGGAGTTTTGAAGGGCGAATTTCAGACAAAAATCATCAACAGGCCGTCTTAACGTCTTGGCGTCTTGATAAGAAAGGTATTATTGTTGATTGAGGTCTACAGGCAGCCGAAGACACCGAGGTATATTTATTTGAATCATAATGACATTTGCAGATTACGAGAAGGACGCTAATCATATTATTTTTGATTTCATAAGCTACTATTACTCCAAGCTCAGTTTGGATTGTTGTAAACTGCACCAGTTGTATAGTGGAAACAGTACGTTAACCCATTCGGACAAAAGGACCAACAAGAGTTTTGAGCTGAAGGATTTGCAGAGTATCAAAAAATATTGGAAATCCAAGCCATTTATTTCAGGCTCTAAGATTATAATACTAAACGTCAAATCAGCTCAGCAAGCGGATGATTCGTTAACCGGGACAGTTGTAGGTGAAATTTTACTAAGAGAAGATTTGAACGATGAAACAAGCGACATCCCATCAACCAAGGTTTTTACACAAACTTTCGTACTGCAAAAGCAAGAAGATCGAGATGTTTATTATATTCAAAAAGATACTTTGACTATCGTCGAAGATGCAGAGTGCGTGACAGATGAGTTCAAAGCACAGTTTGATGTAGAATTTGTGCCGCATGATCTGGAAGGTGATGTTACAGGAGAAGAAATATCCATGGAGAATGAGGAGGATTTACAAACAAATGGTAAAATTGAAAAACACGAAACTCAACAAGTGGTTGTTGAAACTCTCAAAACCAGTGAAAATCAATCAGTTGCCACTGATGCAACAAATTCTCAATTACAGTCTAATCAATCGAATGGAAAAATGCCTGAAACAGTGACCCCAGAAGCAGATCCAATTAAAAAGTCCAGCTTACCAGTAGCACCAGTTTTAGCATCAGCATCAGAATCATCATCCGAATTACCATCAGGATCTACATTAGCATCTCCATCCTTATCAACAACAGAATCAGCATTAGAATCAGCATCTGAACCAACATTGTCACCAGCATTAGAACTTGAAACACAATCAGAATCACAATTGGTATCCTCATCAACATCAATATTAGCACCAGAACCAGAATTATCAGCATCATCATCAGAAGCATTAGAAGTATCATCTGCAGCACCATCTATAACCAGCTCAATAGGCGACTCATCTAAATCAATATCCACTTCTAAAACCACCATTAAAACTTCACCAGCTGTAACTGCTGTTGCATCTAAACCATCCATTGGAGGAGGAAGTTGGGCAACTATGATCAAAAAAACAACAGGACGAACCAATCCTACCACTAGTCCGTCTACATCAACAGCAAATCCAGCATCTTTACCAACATCAGGTAATTTGTCTAATCAAGTAGAAACCCCATTCACCCTAGTGTCATCTTCCAATTCAAATTCTAATTCAAATTCAAATGCCAATGGGAAATCTTCGAACAACTCAAAGAGTACTTTATTTGAAGTGTTTATTAATTTTAAGAACGCCCCAACCACCCCATCAGAAAAAGATTTACGGGATGCTCTGATTAAGACTGATTTCCAATCATTCAAAATGGTTCAGTACAGAACAGCCAATGCAATTGTTGGATTTACAACAAAAGAAGAACAGTTAAGAGCTCTTCAAATCAGAAACATTCAACATAATGATGTTGATTATTTCATTGACACAAGAAACAAAGTCAAAAAGAAAACTTACAATAATATGAATAAAAACGACAAAAGAAATTGATACATATACATATGTAATTTATATTGATAAAAAAAGCTTTATAATATTTATTATAATCTCTCTCCCTCTCTTTCCCTATATATATATATATATATGTATGTATGTATATAAAATAGACTATTTTCAAAGTTGGTTCACCTAATTTGTAATGAAAAGTATATTAGCTGAGGATTTCATCAAGAACTTTTTGTTGAGTTACATCGTCATCCACTCTAACAGCTTTAAGGTTGAGTTTTCTTAAGGCTAAGACGATTTTGTCCTTTGGAAATCCCATATCCTCAAATATCTGAACGGCTCTCTTATCGATTCCATATTTCACACATTCGTCAATTTCTTCAGTGTCTAATTTTTGAGATTCGGCATGTTTAGTAAAATCAGTATAATCTTCTTTACCAGTTGGCTTGTAATTTTCATTTGGAGCATATATTTTGGTCCAATTTGCAGCTGTTTCTGCAAATTTTTTAGGATCTGTAAGGTAAATCTTAGCAACCTGTGCATCTTGCGGATCGGTAGGTTCCGGTGATTGTAGCAGACTTTGCAATGAAATCATTGAATTTTTTAATGTTAGAATTGGGGTCCATGCATCTTTCAAAATGTCCAAACAAATTGCACCTGTTTGTGATGAAATATTAGGGTGGTAAATTCTTGTTTCGAATCTCATGATAGGTGGTTTGAAGGGATATTCATTAGGAATTTTAATGTCTATTTCAAACAATCCACCTTCATATGGCGTGCCTGGTGGCCCCAAAAATGTCCCCTTGAGGTGTGAAAGATCGTCATCTTCGGCCATTTCAAGCGTAACTCCCGACAAGGAGTCATTTTTGACATCTTCTAGTTCTTTTGCAATTCTCTTCGCTCTGCTCATATCTTGTAGCTTGATGTGTACTTGATAAATATCTCAATATAGATGTAGAAAGAGCCACCACACACTCATCTTTAACCAGTTTGTTCCTTTTAAGAATTGAAACGAGGATGTTGAGAAAATGGAAATTTCAACTCGATGAGTATAATTTTAGAGAGAAAGAGAAAGAGAAAGAGAGAGAGAGAGAGAGATAATGAGTAGGTTATACAAGGTACACAATCTAGAGTACAGTTCTAGACGCCGCAGGATCGGTGTTAAAAGACCGGCCGTCGTCAAGATTATCAAAAAAAGCATGTTCTCTTTTGCTTCGGGTCAAAAGCTGTTTGACTAAGAACACAAGCATAAATAAAAGAGACAAACCACCAGCAATCAAGTAACAAATTGCCAATCCGGCATGTCTGCCACCAAAAACTGTAGAGGTGGAAATGACGAGGGATTTGGTTCCGCCAAATATACTCACAGGATAATTCATCACAACATCAATTCTATATTTACCCTTTTGTAACACATTGTTGTTTTGTTTGTTTTGTCCATATAGCTTCATGAAACTGGGCATTGCGGCAGTCTTCATCCAGTTCATAAAATGCTCGTTGCTTGCAATATCCTCCAAGTCGGCCTCCGTATACCCATCAGGATATTTTTCTATCCAATTAATAGGCGGAACAATATCTGAAACATTATATTTACTTGTCTTATATGTGTCGATATCTGATTTCCATGCTATTCCCTGGTATGAAAATTCGTAATTGTTTTCTGAAGTATCAACGTTAGTCAAATTGGACAATGTGTCATTGAATAGTGAGTTTGACACCAAACCTGCAGGATATATAATCTTACCATCTCTGTATCTCATCGGATCACATTTTTTGGACACATCATCCCATGCAACTGCTTCTCCCTTAAGCTGATCCCAATCATATGATTCAACGTATTTACGATGGTTTTGATAAAAATTGGTTAGTTTATAGTAGAGATAGGTGTTTCCAGGGATATCACCAGGAACCTCAAATTGTATCGAGCAAGTTTTGGAATCCGTGTCATATTTCCATTCTGCACTGGACGTTTTGGAGTTTTTAAAATGATAGCTATATTTCTTACCTGGAATCTCTGTATAATCTGATGATGCTAGCTCATCACAATCTCCATAATTTATCTGTATTTGTTCCACTTTATAAGTGCTTATAAAGATACCGATTCCAATCGGAATGAAAATCACCGCAACCACTAGTAATAGTGGTATCACAATCTTAGGCGTAAGCACTGGCTGCCACGACTTAAGTCTCTGTTGTCTGAAAGCTGTGTTTGGTGGTCTTCTTGAGTGGATTTTTCTTGCAACTCTTTCACGGAATTCCATGTTATTCTCATCGTCATCCATATCATTATCAATGCCATCCCCTTGAGATCTCCAGCCAAGCCTCTGACGCAAACCACTCAACATTATCTACTATACTTCTTACACTTGATACAATCAACCTTGATACAATCAACCTTGCATCTCTAAGCCATAACGCATACTTTTAACCAACATCGGCATTTTCATTTCGCTCAACCGAAAAGAGGAAAAAAGGAAGAAAGTAAAAAATAAAAAGGAGCCTGCAATTCATAACGATAATACCAACGTTTGAGTATTATAAAAGATTAAATAGTAACTAATATACACTATATACATTATCTATGCACCGACAGTAGAAACATTGGGAGCGGTAGTAGACGCAACCAAAGTAGAAGAGGTGGCGTTCTGCGCATGTGTGATGAGAGCTTTCAAAATAGTGTCGACTTCTGGCGAAACCTTCGTAAACGGCAACGATGCAAACTCGTAGTCTTTGTTTTTGAGCAATTCAATAAATGTAACCAATAATCCCCACGGATGTGGCTTACTACAGATGATTCTTTCTAACAAAACTCGGGTGATTAATTGCTGGACATCTTCTCTTTTGTCGTTCCATAGATTCTTGGATCCAAAAAAGTGTAAAATAACACAACTATACCAATGGGTATGGGAGTTTGGATATCTTAAATTATTTGCAATTGCACTTAATAATAAAAATTGTAATTCGACATCACCCTCCTGCATCAAAGAGGTCAACAAAGAGACTTGTGAGGACTTTGTGTTAAAATTTAAACTGTTCTTAGATCTTTCTTCGACGTATGAAATACCTGCATATAAGACAATTGCATTGATTAATTCAGAATCGTATTTGAGTGATTTGAAACCGATACCACTTTGAATTGCCGGTTCATTGAGTTCTGAAACAAGTAAAATTTGTCTTAATAAAGAATTAGACGGAATTCTGATATAGTTATCAATAGCCTTTTTAACATTCTTCTTCAATAATATCTGACTTGGATCAGAAGAAATGATTGGAGCAATTAAAATCTCAGGTAATCTATCAACTTTCAAACCTTGTTGGAATGGATCCGGAACTTGCATGCCAAATGGAACAGCTGATGAAATGATATTACGCAATTGAATAAATGTAAATGACGTTGCCCCTACTAGTGGATGGAACCATTGGGTCAAAAATTCAGGGAAATCATGTAGCAAAACTAAGAAGATTCTAATAGTACCTTTGTACATGACGCTTATAGATTCAGGAATTACCTTTCCTTCAACAAATCCACTTTCAAATCTTAATAGTGCAACCAATAATGAACATAATTTTTCGGAGCATGCATTTTCCCCATCATCAATTTCTATCATTGTTGGCATAAACATACGATGAGAGATCAAACAAACCCAAGCATAAGTAAATCCTGGGAACGCAGTTGGCTGCAAACATAGGAAAGTATCACCTAAACTTTGATAAATATTGACAAATAATTTGTTGTATTTTTCAATATCATCTGTGCATGTCGAATATGGTTTGAACTCGGATTCTTTCAAACTTGATAAATCACTGAGTAATGTCGAAAAAAACCTGAAATAGGGACGCTCATTGAAGTTAGCTTTACTGTTTTCATGATCATTCGCAAATGCTAATATGAAGGAAGAACAGAATTGAGACAAGAATGATGATTTACTAGTTGATTCGTCTTGAATCATTAATAAAACAACAACTAATTTGGAAAGAGCATCGATTGGAGTATAAGAATCTATATTTGACTTTTTATAATTATCGTCCTCCTTTAAGAAAGAAGCAACTGCAATTTCAGTAGCAACAGTGAAAAATTGAGCAAATAATTCTGGCTTCTTGAAAATATCTAATTCAACTAATTGTATGATAAATGTGATATGTAATTTAGTGTCATCAGATGATTTGTAAAGTCTAACCCATTCAGAAAATACATACGCCATGTATTCTCCAATATTTTTACTCTTAAGTAGGCCATCTTTCATTTTAGCTATAGTACTATCTTCAAAACCTTCTAATTTATTAAGCAAAGCTTTGACACTCTCAATGTTTTGAATAGATTCATCAATTTCTTTTAGACTGAAAATTAAATCAATGAAATCTGATCTCATTGCAACAGGAGATTCGCCAAAAATAAAATGTTCCATAAGTTCACAAACAAATGTAACTAATCTGATATCTTTAGTAATTTCAATACGTTTGGACAAACTATATGATAAATCGTTGATTGAAATGAAACCTTCCAAAACAAACCTTTTGAGCATGTTAACGTTATTTTTACGTTCATCTTCAGCATTAAATAACCATGTCATAATATTTCTAGCAGCTAAAGAAGAAGCATCACAAATAGTTACAAGTAAGAAAACAAGTGAGTCAACTAAAAGTGATGTGGTATCTTTCATTCCAAAAAGGTAATTTGTACAAATTTGAGCATATCTCATATAAAGTTCTTGCTGACCGAGTCTCGATAAACCTTGAATTATTTCAGCCAAATGACTCTTAATAGCCTCAGTTTCAGGGCATACATTAGATAATTTCATAAACTTATCATCAATTCCTTCAGCAATCTTGATAGCAGCTTCAAAATGTTGATTAAAGAAAACAAACGATTGTTCTAAAACATTAGCAGGAATTTGTATTTGCATCTTGTTCGAAAGTGGCTGACCGCGGGATTGAATATCTTGCTGTGTTTGTGATTGAATTTGCTGCTGTGCATGTTGAGCCTGTGTTTGCAGTTGTTGTAGTTGCTGTTGTTGTTGCAATAGTCTTTGTTTCATATCAGAATTTTGATTATCGAAAGGGATAGCAGATGTATTTTCGTCTTCTTGGCTATTGTTTAGGTTTGCATTATTTCTGCCAAACTCTTCGTATACAAAGAATTGGTCAAGTGTCACTCCACCTGGTTTAATACCCAATGGTTCTGGTAAAGTCATTGCATACTTAGAAGCATTTTGTGTGTCACAGAAAACTTGATTTGGTGAGGTAGTTTTAAATTGTCTACGCAAAGCCAAAGCAGGTAACATAACATCATCAAGATCATGAACAGCCTTTTCAACAGCAGCTCTTTGAATAATGGACAAAGCTAATTGGATATTATCATTAACAGCAACTGGAATTTGTTCAATCAAACTTTGTTCTATTGGTGAGTTTAATGTATTAGAATATGTTTGAACATATTGGTAAACATTGGTTTGAATAGTCTCACGAATTAAATCAGATGATGAGGCTAAAATTAAATGTTCTGCAAAATATCTGACGGTATTAATATATGCTTTCCTAATTTTCATGTCGTCGACTTCAAATGCAAAATCTTTTTGAATTAATGCTTTAGTAGTGACTAAACAGACAGTATTAGTTCTATGAACTAATGGTGGTAAAAGATCTTTAACGGCTTTAGTAATTGATAATTGTAAAATTCTCTTCAAAGCAGGATGAGAAACAAATATTGTATCACCAGCAAGATTCTCAAAGGCTTGAGATGCAAATTGCTGCTGCTGTTGTTGTTGTTGTTGCTGCTGCTGTTGCTGCTGTTGCTGCTGTTGTTGTTGCTGTTGTTGTACATTCATTAATGCAGCTTGCTGGGTCAATGGTGTAGCATTAGATATTGCAGGAGAATTTTGGATTCCAGCACGTGCAAGTGCACGTTGTTGTTGAATTTGTTGAAGAGCTGACATTTGTTTTTGTTGTTGTCGCAATAAAGCGTTACCACCCGTTTGCATCTCTGGAGTTGGTGTGATGGTTGGAATACCCCTTTTCTCATTCAATGACATTTTAGCCATATTCAGAATTAATTTTTGAGAATTAATCAATGATTCAATTTGATTTGGTTTAAAGTTTCTTACATAATGAGCAGTTTCAATTTTTTCCAAATCAACGCCTAAATCTTTACATAAAACTTCAATTTCAAATTTCAACGTTAATTTCAAGCCACCAATCTCATAAATTTCTTTTAAAATTTGTAAAATACCCAACAACCAAGGATTTGGATATCTAAAAACAGTCGAATCTTTAGTTTGGCCCAAAACCTTACAAATAAATGGAGTGATATATTCCAATTTGTTTTGGTGATAACCTTCCACAAGAAGATATTTAAATGAAATATCTTTACGTAAAATTGGGTGATCATTAGATAACGAAATTTTACCTATCCATGAACCTAAGTTTTTTAGATGAGTCTTTTCAATTGTTGTTAAATCACTACCATGTGCCTTATTTAAAAGAGTTACAATTTGCCTTATTGTCACAATCATAACATAATTATAGAAATCGTGGGATTGTAACTTCTTAACAAACTCAGAATAAATTTTTTGATTGTTTAATTCCAATTTGGCTCTTTGGTTAACTAAATATCTAGAAAACCATTTGAAATGATTCGGTTTTAATAATTGTTTTAATTCATCAATTCTTGAAGTTAAGTTAGTCTCACTAGCATTATTCACCATAAACAAAATTCTATCGGAAATTTCAGTAGGTGGTATTTCTTGTATAACTTTTCCATAAGAAATTTCTGGAACGACAATTGAAAGAAACTTAGAAATTAATTCAGGATCTTCTTCCAAAACATTGTTTTTCATAGATTTTTCATTATTCAAATCAGTGGTTTCTGGGGTTGGTAATAGTTTACCAGATGCAATCTTTTGACATGTTTCAAACAATTCAGGTTGAGATTGTAATGATTGAATTTCACATAACATTGAACAAAATTTTGGAAATTCAGGTAATCTTTTCATAAAAGAATATAGTGCTTGAACTGCAAATTTAAACATTTTACTTTGAATCGGTTCTCGAGCAGATTCTAAAATATAACGCAAGGCAATTGATAAAGCAGGCCCTTCTAACAGTTTGAAAACAATAGTATTACCAAATAAGACAGATGTGGTTGCTAATGCGTCCACAGGATATTCAGGAAAAAATCTATATTCATCTAATAGGGAGTGAATCATACATGCAAAAACATCTTGATCATGAGGATTATCAGAATTTTTTAATCTTTTTAGCATGTGAACGACATCTTTAATTTCAATCTCTTTTTTATACATCTTTTGATAATATAATTTCATTTCCTTTTCAACATTGACAGAGAATAAATTAGTTGCACTGTTAGCTAAAATTGCAGAATCATGACCTTGACCAAAATTAATTAGTCTTGGATATGCTTGTAAGCATAATGTTTGTAAACTTCTTGATCTTTCAAATAATTCTTTTGGCAATTTCTCAGATGACAAAGTTGTCATCAAAAAATATATAGTTTCAAGGGTTAAAGATTTAGCAACCTTTTTACCTTGTTGAGAATGTTCATATTCCATTCTAGCTTGTTTCTCTAAATAATCTAAAATTGTAGTTAATACTAAAGAACTGTTTAATTCTAATTGATTTTGAATAAAACTATTAAAACCTTTCCAACCATACTGTGCGAAAATTACTGCAATTGGAAAGCTCTCTTGAAACTCAGAGCAATTTTTTAATATTGATTTAATAACTGAATCATTTTTAAATGAAGCAGTTAAACTAGCAACTTTATGAATAGATTCTTGATTTTTTCTCAATTCTAAATATTTTAATAATAATTTACCAAACTCATCACTGCTGTATTCTTCAAAAAGAGCAAAAATTGCACTTAAATATGGCGAATTCATATCTAATAAATTAATAAAAAAGTTTTGCATGATATTGACAATAATTTCATTTGCAACAAAATTTGGATCATCATGTAAAAGATGTAAACATGCTAAAATCATATACTCTGGGGCTGCTCTAATATCTTTATTAAAAATTTGCGATACTATATTATCTGTAATTCTTGTATAACTTAACATAGCAACGGTTTTAACCTCTAGCATTACAATATATTTGTAATAAACTAATAATTGTCTTACATTTGATTCAGTTTGTAAAGCAGGTGTCAAATTTAATGAAAAAATATCAATTGCACCAGCATTTGGATCTAAATTATTCAATTGAATAAATATTTGAGTTAATAAATTAACATCAGAGGATTGACAAACTCGATTTAAAAATTTATCCACAAAATTATCAGTTTGAATTGATGCAATAAATTGAGATAATGAAATGTTTGTAATTGTACATTTA
This sequence comes from Pichia awuae, assembly GCA_030563725.1. NCBI lineage: Eukaryota > Fungi > Ascomycota > Pichiomycetes > Pichiales > Pichiaceae > Pichia > Pichia awuae. The sequence continues at coordinate 38,755 of JAJMJV010000033.1, forward strand.
TTTGAATCAAAAGATCCGATCACAACATTGAAAACCATATCCCAATCAACTTTATCTTTGATTTTAATTAAAACTTGTAGCATTTTGGCACCTCTTGCAGTAGCTTCCGGTAAGTTAGAAGAAGTTAATAGAGAAGATGTTGAATTATCATTATTTTGATCAACTACTCGTTGAGAACCTGGATATAAAGTTTCAGTCAATAAAACGGTAGCTGATTCTGTTAAACCACCTTCTGGTTGAATTGCTAATAAATCTGATAAAAGTTTATCAGGGGAAGATTTTGTGTTGCAAAATTCTAAAATTAAATTTTTGTAATTCATTTTTTTAATTTTATTTAAAAATTGATTAATAACTGTGTTAACGTTTTCAAATTTAGTTTGATATATTAAACCTTCTTGAGAATTATCTGAATTAGATTTAAAACTGTTTGAAATATGAGATAAAACAATGAATTTATGAGGAATCGAAAAAATTTCTGAGCTTAAAAATAATTTCAAAAAAGTCGATAAATTGTTTCTAACTGAAGAATTTGAGTTTTCTAATAATTGTAACCACTGAACAACACCCGATGAAAATTTAACGTATGTTTTTGGTAATTCTTTTAATAAAGATTGATATTTATCCTTTAAATTGTTATTAAAAATAAACTGTTCAATTGAAAGTGAAATCAATAAAGATTGGAAATCCGATAATTTGAAAAAAGTTAAGAATTTTTCTAAGGAAAATAATAAAAATTGGGATTCAGGAACTAATAGAGCTTGAGAGATATAGTTAACCTTATTTAATTCAACTAGTGTTAGATTATTAAGTTCGTGTTGTAAAACTTTTAAAATGTACGAATTGGAAGATTCAAAAGAAGTGTATTCGATGATTTCAGGTGAAACTTGGTTAATTAATCTTCTTAAAAGTGTAGGGAATATTTCTTGATGTTTATCTAAAATTGTATGAATTTGATGAATGATTTCACTACAATTATCTTGATTTAATTTAGTAATTAGGATTGAAAGTTGGGATGAGATAGCTCTAGATAAATCTTTAGATAACGGACTGGAACTTGGATGTGTGATGATTGATGATTCAGGCGAACCAGCCTTTTTGTTCTTATTAACTTGTGCAAAAGTCAAAACGAAATTAAGCAAAACAGGTGATAGTATAAAGTCAATTGTCTTTTTTTAAGTTGATCGTTGTTTGTCGAATATATTTTTTTATTTAATCAATAAAAAAAGCTCTCGAGGATCAGCCTTGACGTAACAAATAGTCCAATTAGTAGTTAGCAGCTATACAGCGGTGTGTCGAAGGAGACGTATTAACGAAAAGGAGTATTTACGTACCCAGTTTCTGTAAACACACGCATCCATCGTCCATGGAATTTGCCATCGGGCTCAGCGCTGAAAAAAAACACGGCGGTTACGCAGCCCCCACGCCCAAAGGCGTTTTGTTTTTGTGTGAGACGTGTTTTCTGTTTTGCTCCCGGGAACAAACTCTTTCTTGCAATAAAGGACGTAGCTGCGATCTGAGAGCTTAAACTACGTTATGCCTTGGTCTAGTAGCTAATACTGTATATTGTAGTTTTTGAGTCTTGAAATTGGTATTAACAAAGTATTGTTAATATCAATTTCAGGTTTGTGCTAAGTAAATTGATTTTTGACCAATTTTCAACTATACCGTCTTGCCATTACGCTATACACCGAGAGTAGATGTTTTTTCTTCTAACGTTAAAGGTTTTACACCTTTACTAATTTATCACCTTCACTGATTTAGTTATTTGAGTAGAATCTATGCTAGGACAAGAAATTGGCTTGATGTTTCTAAAGTGCAAGAATATTTTTTTATCTTGGGCAAAGGTTTCAAGAAACATATGCTTTTTTCTGGTTTGAAGAAGCTGAAAATCTGTTAGACAGCTATTTACACAATATATATAAATCTATATAGTCAGCTTTTAGGAGTGGCAAGAATTAAAATTCGAACTGAAATGCGTAAGTAGTATATTTGAATGCTTCCGGACTTTCCCTTGCTCTCAGGGCATATGAGCCTTTTATCATACATTAAGAATTTGTTACTAGTCATTTTCAATTGAATATCGGTATTTATATTTTACAGTAAATTCAAGTGTATTAGGTTTTTAATTATTACTATTATTATTAATTTGTCAATAAAAAAGAAAGCAGAACCAACAAGAAAAGAAGCAACAAAACTCTGAAAAATTGTCTTGTAAATGGTGTATTAATATGTTTAGGTTGTATCGTTCAAGAGATATAAGCATTTTTCAAAAACAATAAATAATATCAAATTCTATTATTTGGTATTCAATAGTTACTGGAGTTTACGTCTATCTTGATGGTTCAACTCTCAAATTGGAGGCTTGTTTATACAGATAACTTACAAATTCTAAAAAATACAGAGTTGGTTGAGAAGTGGTACAAGGCACAGATATACCCATCAGTTAAGACACAGGTGGTTTAAAATGTGTTATAACTTGCATAAAGCCCAATACTCAAATTATACCAATAACAAGGGTGGTAAATAAACACTGACAGTTGAATCAGATGAGATAAAGGATGGTATATCTAAAACACAGAGGAAAGTAAAATCTGAGAGCGAGTTTAAAACATCATTCAGACATATACGTCAGTGCAAAAGATCAAACAATACGCTTGTTTTGAGGATATTCATTCTAATTAACAGCAACAATCAGATATGCAGGCTATAATATTGGTGATATGGTCTCTATTTACATTTGTGATGCCTAGTTATGCAACTAGTGAGATTGTCCAACTTTCACTTGCTAATTTAGTCACTATTGAATCATTGAAAGACATATCTGTGAATTGGATGACGTTAGATGATGCTGAATATAACGAAGGTAGAATCATACTAACACCAAAGCCGGTGCATATTTCAACACAAGATCCAGGTATACAAATTGGTTCTCTATGGACAACCAAAAGCCCTTCGACACTAGACTCATTTACTACAGAATTAACTATTCGTTCATTAGGTAATTTTGGATTTACCGATGCAGGATTATCTGTCTTTTTTGTCGATTCAGGATCCTTCGATATCAATGATAAGTCCAATTTTGGAGGTCCCTCTATTTTTAAAGGTATTCAATTGTTACTTAACCATGAAAATGAACTAGGTCCTGTGATTAGAGTATATTTAAATGATGGTAAAGAACTGAATTTAAAGAATGATTATATTGGAGCTTATAAATATGAATATCAAAATTCCCATGTTCCAATTACTCTTAAGATTTCATATTCTGATAAATTTTTTAAAGTTACATGTGACAATAAGTTACTTTTTGAAACTGATCAAATCAATCTCCAATCCTTATTAGCCACTGATTTAAAATTAGGTGTTTCAGGTAAATCCCCAAAGAATTTTGAATTTCACGAACAGTTTGAAGTTCTAAGATTAATCACATATGATTCGGTGACTAATGAAATGAGGGAAGATAACGATGAAACTTTGTTTGCAAAACATGACCAATTACTAGGCCAAAAGAAGCCATCAGCAAATTCGTTTAGAGAACAGCAAGAAAGATTAAGAGCTAAGTTGGGCTCAGAATTGGATACTGCTGGATCTTCAATTAATGGTGAATTGAGTGAAATTAAGGAAAGTATTTCATCGTTAATGAAATTTGTTGAAAACAGTGATCAAACTCCTATACAACAACAAATCTTTTTATTGTCCAAAAACATGGACAGATTGTCACAAAATTTTGGACGTTTACATGAACAGTATGCTGGAATCAATGAAAAGTTTTTGGAATTTTCCAATATGTTTAAAAAGCAAATTGATTTACTTGATAACTATGATACTTCATTGCGCTCCTTCAACAAAGTATTACAAAGTCAATTAAAGTCTTCAGATAATTTAGACAGCAAAATTTCAACGTTATCATCATATTATAGTAAATCAATTTCTGAAAATAAACCGCAAAAAGAAGATTCACTTGTTAAATTAAAATCGCTGTTGTACATGATTTTCCTTCCAGTTTTAGCAATGTTGATTCTTGTTGTTTTATGGGTTCATAGATTACGAAATGATATCAAACATGCCAAGGTCTTATAATACTCTATAAATTTATAAAAATGAAGGTTTACGATTTCTTATATTTGAAAATCCCAATGAATTAGGATTTGGAGTTCTCTTAATTTTAACAATTTTAGATTTGATGATTCCTTTATTCTTTTTCACTTCATTTTGTAGTTGTAAAGCTTTGGAAGATCCATACAGCTTTTCTTGGAATGATAATAGCATTGGATCATCAACATCTAATTCTTTTTCAATAATTAATTGCCTCAATTCATTATAATCTCTGTTCCTACCAAACCTCGAGGGAAAGTCTTTGGAAGATGGCGGTGAATATTTTCCAACATTCTCCGACCCTTCAAACAAATCGAGTTCTTCTTCACAGTTGGGAAGTGCTAACTCCTGGCGTTTTAATTCTCTCTCACGTTCTAATAATTCATGACCAAAAATGTCTACATCGTAGTTATCTGATGGAAAACTACCAACTCTTAGTTTGTATTCGTTTTTTTTTATTTCCTTTGAACCTTGAATTTCAAGCAATTGCCGTTTTAAAATTTCCTTTTCAACTAACAAGTTATTGAATTTTTCACGTCTTAATTGAACTAATTGTTTGAATTCTTTGAACGATATAAATTTCAAGTGTTTCTCTTTATCAATGAGAGATTTATTGATTTTTGTATCCAAATAAAGCAGCCATTGGTAATTTCTAATGATTCTTTTATTGTTAATAAATTGGTTTAATATAACTTCACCATGCAAATATTCCACATCGTCAATAGTTTTGTTTGAAGAAGCAGAAAACCATGACATATTAGTCGTTGAAGATTTGAAATTTTCCTTTTTATCCATATTCATATATCGTATTTGCTGTTCGATTAAGTTGTAGTCATAGTAAGGCAAACCATTCATTAAAGATCTGAAATTTCCGCCTTGAACTTTATCACTATCACTCAATTGTAATCCGTTATTTGAATCGTAGTTGTTTACATTTTTGTTTTTGATAGGTAATCTGATCATCCTTGCATTTAACCCGTACGCACTGAATGAAGGTAAATTTCCAGGTAATGACGATATACTGTTTCCATTTAAAGGTCCCAATCCACTATTTGAATGGTTGTTATTATGAGAATTATTTGAATTAGTTGCTTCATCTTCATGTTTGAAGCCCCATTGATAGCTTGGTATTTTCGATAAATTATTGATTGGGATACCACCATTATGAACAATACAATGGCCCAAAATAACGGGATTATTTTTAGAATTCAAAGAATCCAATGAAGCTTCAAAAGTAAGATCATCTTGGGATTCATCATATCCGTTATTTGGATTAAAGTTAATCGCATGCTTTGGTAAAATTAAACTCTGATATGTATCTAAATTTGATGTAGAAGTCACAATAGCCGAATCTTCATTGAATATTAGGGGCAAGTTATATATTTGAGAAAGTTTATTCAACTTTTTCTCTAGATTCTGATAATATATTTCAGACGAAGACATAGCATTTGTTGTTATGAAGATCTGATGAACCAATTTAGAACAACACGCTAACACCTCTTTTTAAACAACATCACATTATACAACCTGAAAACACCATAGTCGCTCTTAGTATAATTTCTCTTTTTTTATATACATGTTATTTTTCAGTTGCCGTAATTGGATGTACCACTACGGAAATGGTGTGCATATATGTATATCTACAGATATTCGACTGTACAGTAGATAACTGATACTTTACATGGACTGGATATATTTTTTGATTACAACAAGTCGTTTATTTGATTACACCCAGAAGGTTAAGTACATCATCTGTTTTCCCGCCGATCGACCTTACTATTGAATGTTATGATCCTTCACTGTGACATTGGGTTGGACCAGACGGATTTGATATACCCATGTGCACATCTATCCTGACGACATATACTTGAGCTCATATCTATGAATGAGTGGGCATTTTCTATTTCTTGTTTGTCTTAAAATTTGATGTGCAAGAAAATACCCTGTCCGAAGCGTAAAAACACAAAGAGACTGAAAATGCATGAGCCGCTTTCATTTTCGTACACAGATTCTGTTCTTAAGTAATGTGATAAGCTCATTGCAGAAGCTGGGTTATGATGTGCAGATACTACCATTACAGTAAGGCTCAATTTTCTAAATAAGCTGGTTTACAGCTTGTATTTTATATGTATTATTTTAAAAAGACTATTTCTTTCCACAATGTTAACGAGATAACGAAGAAGCTGGCTACAAAAACAGAGTTATTAAAAATACATGAAACATGTAGTATTAATCACCTAACAAGATGTCATAATAGCATCTGATCACAAGAATTTTGAAATCAATACACCAAAGTAAATATTTCGTTAGAGATCATAAAACAGACCATGTTAGTGATAATCGTTGCTAGTTCCCTACGGCTTATATAATACTGAAATTATTATTTCGAATAGGGTTCCATGTTGTCAATATTGTACATATGTTATTGGAAAGGATCCATGTTGTTGTACATACTGCGCAATGTTACATGTAATTAAACATACCGTCGATCGACGGTCAAAATGTGTTTCGTCACCGATGTGGAAAAATTCAACGGTTTTAAGAACGTTTTTTTGCTCTGGAAAAAACATGGCGAGTGTAAACAAACCAGATCTGGATGAGTCAAACCAGAGGTTGGAAAACATCAACAAAGTATCAACAAATTAACAAAACATTCTCAATCAATGAATTAAAAAATTAAAATAATGATTAATTATAGAAATTAAAAATTAAAAACTAAAAAATATTAAAGATATCCCGAAAATTTATTAATGAATATTAGAAGCAGCTAATATACTTATAATAAGTAGACAGCAGCACCTGCAGCAGCAGCTAAACCTGCAACACCGACCTTACCTGCACCTGCGGAGAAGGTTGGTTCAACATCAGAAGCAGAAGAGGCAGTGGAGGAGGAAGAGTGGGAGACGACAGTTGGGACTGAAGAGGTTGGGACGTGGGTGATGGTACATGGACAGTCAGTGATGGTTAAAGTGGTTGCTTCAGTGACAGTGTAAGTCTTACCGTTTTGAACGAAAGTGGTGGATTCTGGACAGTAGGTGGTTAAAGCAGTGACAACTTCAGTGATAGTAGTGTCAGTAACGTTGGAGAAACCAGCAACAGCGGAACCAGCTAAAGCAAGGGAAGTTAATAATCTGAATTGCATTTTATATGTATGTGTAAAGCGAGTGTATAAGAAATTAAACTGATGAAAGAGAAAAAAAAAAAGCTTAAGGAATAAAAAGCCTTCAACCAACCTCAACGATCGAAAAGAGGGAGATACAGGCTTTTATATGAGACCTTGAAACTTGTTTGCATCTGTGAAATATTTCGCCTATGTAAACAAAGTTGTAATATTCTGGCACTCTCCAAAAATAGCAGCCGCAGTGCCAAAAATAGAACACAGCGGCAGTTTTTGCCGTATCAGATCGCGTCTGTGGAGTCTTGGCATGGCTTTGTTTATGTTGTTGTCCGCATGCGGAGAAAGGTAAACAAGTTTAGCAGCGCTTGTCGCGCCCGCGACGCTTGCGGCGGTCAGTTGCCGCGCAGCGCGTCTAACGGGGACGCTAAAGGGAGCACCATGTGATGTCATAGTGCATACGGAAGGGCGGAGTTTTCGGGACGTACCGAGGGTTCGGTGTACGGATGTAAATTGTTGAAGGTACGAGGGCAAAAGTAAATAAGGAAACGGGGTACTGCAAAAAGTAAACAGTGAAAACAGGGAAACAGCGGGTCCCTATATTTTGTGGAGCAGGGTGTTTGGAGAATCCAATTGTTTTGGTTTAACAGCAAAACATAATGTAGGAAATAGACAGGATTAGTAAACTGAAAAAGGAACGAATTGACGTTTTTGTATTTTGGGATGTATGTATCAGTTGGATGTATGTATCGGTTGGATGTATGTATCGGTTGGATCTTTTTAACTGTTAGACATAGACACTCGATAAGGTTTTGAATTACACGATATTTATAGTTATAGGACAGATGCTACCAAGTAAAAAGGTTGTGAAAGTAGGGGAAATACATAGATATGAAAATTTGGAAGAGTATCTGGAGGTAGAATTGATCTAGATGAACACTGGGGCGCCATATGATAATTCTTGTGTTTTGATTCATGCTTTTATCTTTTGCATGTTGATGTTAAACATTTCTGTGGAACCGTTAAAAAATCTGTAAAAAAATCTGGAATCAACGCGTCAGATCAACATTATATAGACCCTTCTTCGGTATTGACGGGCGCCGTATCTGTAACTCTGGGTATCCCTATTAGATCGTCAATTAACTGCAGCAATAAGGCATAAGTTAGAGCTTTAAACATTTACTTTTAAATTGCCTTTCAACCATTTTAACAGAAACGAAAATGACGGATTCAGTATATTTTTCCAAAAGTGAAGACACTAATATGAGATTTGAAACCTTACTTAATTCCCTATTCAAGCCTTCCGATGCATCTGCTCCACCTAACACAAAAGCCACGTCGATTGTTCAACTCGAACTTGATCAAGATATAGTTCTCATTCTTACTGCCTGGTTTAACAAACAGCTTAACATCGCCAAAGACAGCAATCAACCTCCCCTGGCAGTTTTTGAAAATTACACTAATGCAGATCAAAAACAACGTCTGTGGAAAATCATTCAAGGATTAGAATTGCAGTATATCGAACAGAATCTTGTCCGTGCTAACCATGATCAAATATTCTACACATGCAAAATACCTTCTTCAAATACCTTTGCAACCGTCGATCTTACCAATCTCTTTTGTTCTCACTGCGGCCACTTTACAAATTTAGAACATAGTTGCAACCATTTAATCCTTCTTTTCATCCACCTTTCTCCTCTTTCTGCCGTTCCATTTCCACCATCCTCTGCTGTGAATAGTACCATTTGCAAAAATGTTACACAAGAGAAAGACAATTGTTAATACATACATAGCCACTGAGCCGCCGTCGATCGGCGCTTGATATCCACATGCACGTTTTTTCATCTTTCTAATTTTTCAGTGATAGGACAGAGCGATCCATGTATTGGTATAAGAACTCTTTCTTTTGATAGAAAATAGTTGACCTATATTTCATTAATAACACATTAAAACTATCAAAACTATATCAAACAGAAAATGACATACTCCCAGAACATTGATGCATTTTCGTCACAAAACGAAAGTTTATTCAATGAACTATTAAAAATCAACAAAAATTTTGAACTATCAGCACAATCCAAAACTACGGTGGTTAATAAAAAATTTCCAATTTACTTCAATACCACAGAAGATGAAATCAACCCACACAGAAAAATTGCATTTTATAGAAGAAGAATAATTAAAAAGGAACAAAATATAAAATTAATATCGGCAAAAAACCAACGTGGCAACAAAACAGAACCATCTAGCAAACTAGACACTTTTGCATCCGCATTACAAGATACAAAGAAAGCATTGGATGCAGCAAATATTGAGTTGAATACTCTTAAAGACAAGGAAAATAAGGAACAAAAGAAGCAAAGTGAACCAAAGAAGCACAGTGAACATAACGAACAAAACGAACATAACGAACAAAACGAACATAATGAGCATAACGAACAAAATGAAAAAGTTGGACAGAGTGGAGAGAAACAGAAAATAGAGAAAATAGTGACCGTGAAACCATCTACTCCAATCCAAAGTCTTTCTCTTGCAGATTCATTGAAACGTATCCCTGCCATTAAGCCTGCTGCTCCATCGTCATCATTAACATCGACATCATCATCAGCAGCAGCATCATCATCTTCTTCTTCATCATCGATCTCATCAGCAAACCGTTCCAAGGTAACACAAAGAACTGGCACACAATCACCTTCAACTACCTCCAATCCAAAATTTGATACTGTTTCCGCAGATTTTAACAACTCACCACCTAAACCTTTAGGTATTACATTATTAAGAATAATGTTTGATTCCCATTTCATCAACAAAATTTACCATCCGGGTACCTCACAGTCTTCAATTTATCCTCATGGTTTACAAAATGCTGGTAATATTTGTTATATGAATTCAATTTTACAATTCTTATTTTACTGTGATCCATTCACCCAAATGTTAAACATTATTCGAGATAATACAATGAAGGAGTTAGATACTTCTAATAGTAAAACTCCAATTTTAAATGCTTTGTTAGATTTGCAAGATTACTTTAAAGTTCCATCAAAACCCGATCCAAACTCAACAGTACCAAAATATGACTCAATTAATCCAAATGATTTTTATGCTGCAATTTCTTCGTTAAGTAGATTTTCTCACTTAAGTTGGGGTAGACAAGAAGATGCAGAAGAATTGCTCAATATTTTATTAGATGGTTTACATGAAGAATTTGTTGAAAGTATAAAATTATTATCACCAGCAGAAGTTATGAATTTTGCAAATGCTTTTAATAATAAAGAAACTAGTAGAAAAATCATACAAAATGTTGATTTTATCAAAGATTCAAGCAAAGAAAATGCGTCTGCATTGGACAATGATTCTTGGAACGAAGTTGGATCAAATATGAAAACTATTGGTAAAAGAACAGTCCAAGTTAAAATATCACCAATTGTTAATTTGTTTGGTGGACAATTCAAATCTGTTTTGAAATCTTCAAATAAAAAATCATCAATTACCCTTGATCCATTTTTGCAAGTTCAATTAGATATCAGTGATCCAGAAACGACAGATTTAGTTTCAGCATTTGAAAAATTCTCTCAGGATGAAGAAGTCCAACTAGGTAACAATATAGCTAAAAAGCAAAATTCTATTGACAAGTTACCATCAATTTTAATAATCCACTTGAAAAGATTTTCATTTGTTGCAAACGATGAATTCGATTCCGAAAACGGCGAATACGAAGTTGTTTCAAACAATAAAAAGAACAAAAAGACTGCAAAATCTCAGACAGTTAAACCTAAATCAAAAACAAAATTATTTGATGGTCGTATAGAAAAAATTCACAAATTTATCAACTATGATCATAATTTAACATTACCTAAGTCTTGTATTTCAACTATGGTATCAGAGGAACCAAATTTCAAATTACTAGGTGTTGTTTATCATCATGGTAGATCTACAGAAAATGGTCATTATACTGCTGATGTTCTCACTTCAAATGATGAATGGATAAGAATTGATGATACCAACATTACTAAAATCAATAGTGACGATGCAATCCGTGATCAAAATCTTGGCTCAAATATCAATAAAACTGCTTATATTTTAATGTTTCAAAAAGTTTAAACATCCGGGTATGTCAGCGTTTTTTTTTTGTGTAATCTCTTTCATTTATGTAATTTAAAACTAAATCATATGTATTACAATATAATGAAAATAAATTTATATAATACCGATTTCAGACATGAAAAAATCAATGCGACAATTTTCAAGATAAAAATTTTTTTAGGGATTTTTCAGTCTTTTGATATTATATTATGTTTATTTTACCAAAATTAGCAACAAAGATCAAACAAAATGGATGATCTTTTTGATGTTTTTGATGAAGTACCAAATGCTGATGAATTAGATCAGCTTGAGGTTCCAAAAGCTGAAGAATCTAACCATAAGAGAAAGGCTGATGAAGCAGAAGCTCAAATTCAAAATGATAAAATGGGTAAAAAATCTAAAAGACATGAAGCTAGATTAATTGAGAATAAGGAAAAGAAGAAAAACTTAGATCTAGTTCCAGTTGTTGCAGATGATTTAGAGATCGAGGCTTCAAGAGAAGTTGAGGCATCTGCTGGATTATTAGCAAAGCAAGAAAACTCAACTGAGGAGGTTAAAGTGAAATTAAAGCATCAAGTTCGTCATCAAGTTGCAGTTCCTCCAAATTATGACTATATTCCAATTGGGCAACATAAACGTAAAGATGAAGCAAGAACATACCCTTTCACATTGGATCCCTTCCAAGATACTGCAATTTCATGTATTGATAGAGAAGAATCCGTTTTAGTTTCTGCACATACATCAGCAGGTAAAACTGTTGTTGCTGAATATGCCATTGCACAATCTTTAAAAAACCATCAAAGAGTTATTTATACATCTCCAATTAAAGCGTTAAGTAATCAAAAGTATAGAGAATTACAAGCTGAATTTGGTGATGTTGGTTTGATGACAGGTGACGTTACAATCAACCCCGACGCCGGTGCATTAGTTATGACTACTGAAATTTTAAGAAGTATGTTGTATAGAGGTTCTGAAATTATGAGAGAAGTTGGTTGGGTTATTTTTGATGAAGTCCATTATATGAGAGATAAAAGTAGAGGTGTCGTTTGGGAAGAAACTATCATTTTATTACCGGATAATGTTCACCATGTTTTTCTTTCTGCAACTATTCCAAATGCAATGGAATTTGCTGAATGGATTTGTAAGATTCATAACCAACCATGTCATATTGTTTATACTGATTTCAGACCAACTCCATTACAACATTATTTATTTCCTACTGGGGGTGAAGGTATTCATTTGGTCGTCGATGAAAAGGGAACATTCAAAGAAGAAAATTTCCAAAAGGCAATGTCGTCAATTAGCAATGGAATGGGCGACGATTCTGGTTCCATCGATAGTAAAAAGGGTAAGTCTTGGAAAGGTGGTATGAAAGATGGTAAATCGGATATCTATAAAATTGTTAAAATGATTTGGGTTAAGAAATACAATCCTGTCATTGTTTTCTCGTTTAGTAAAAAGGACTGTGAGTCGTTAGCAATGAAAATGTCTAAATTAGATTTTAATACAGATGACGAAAGATCAATGTTGACTAAAATCTATGAAAATGCAATTCAGATGTTACCGGAAGACGATAGAGAATTACCTCAAATTAAGCACATTTTGCCATTATTAAAACGAGGAATAGGTATCCATCATTCTGGTTTATTACCAATTTTAAAGGAAATTATTGAAATTTTATTCCAAGAAGGTTTCCTTAAAGTTTTGTTTGCTACTGAAACTTTCTCTATTGGATTGAATATGCCTGCGAAAACCGTTGTTTTTACAAGTGTTAGAAAGTGGGATGGTGTGGGATTCCGTTGGGTTTCTGGTGGTGAATATATTCAAATGTCTGGTAGAGCTGGTCGTAGAGGGTTAGATGATCGTGGTATTGTTATTATGATGATTGATGAAAAGATGGAACCACAAGTTGCCAAGGGTATGGTTAAGGGTGTTGCAGATAGATTAGATTCCGCATTCCATTTGGGATATAATATGATTTTAAATTTACTTAGAGTTGAAGGTATTTCACCTGAATTTATGCTTCAAAATTCATTTTTCCATTTCCAAAATACAGTGGCCGTTCCACTATTAGAAAAACAAATTAATGAAATGAAAGATCAAATTGATGACATCAAAATTGATAATTATGAAACTGTTAGAGAATTTTATGATATTAAAAAGCAATTAAGTAATTACAAAGAAGACTGCAGGAAAATTATCACACATCCAAGTAATATTTTAGGTCATTTAAAGCCAGGTAGAATGATCAGAGTGAAAGTTGGAGAACAAGATTATGGATGGGGTATTGCAATTAGTTATTCTAAATTTGAAAATAAAAGAATGAACGGTTCAGTTCAAAATGTTTCAGATCATGATAGTTATATTGTTAAGGTTTTTGTCAATACTATGTTTGCCGATGCACCAGTTAATTTAATTAAACCATTTGATATTAAATTACCATTGGGTATTAGACCAGCTAAAGAAGGTGAAGAAAGTATGACGGAGATAATTCCAATTTCATTAAATTCAATTCAAGAAGTCAGTAGTTGTAGATCTATTTTACCAAAAGATTTAACCAATAAGCAATCCAGAAAAACATTAAATAAGGCATTAAAAGAAATTGTTAGAAGACATCCTGACGGTTTACCAATTTTAGATCCTGTTAATAAGATGAAGATTACAGATGAAGATTTTGGAATGATCTTGAAAAAGATTTCAATTTTAGAATCTAAACTTGTAACAAATCCATTGTTCCACTCAGTTAAATTACAAGAATCATACGAACAGTATTCAACAAAGGCAACACTTGAAGATAAGATTAAGGAAACTGAATTGAAAATTGCAGCCGTTCAATCAAATATCCAATTAGATGATTTGAAACGTCGTAAAAGAGTTTTAAGAAGATTGGGTTTTATTTCTCAAGATGACATTGTTGACTTGAAGGGTAAGGTTGCCTGTGAAATCAGTACAGGTGATGAGCTTTTATTAACTGAATTAATTTTCAATGGTATGTTCACAGATTTAACACCAGCACAATGTGCAGCTTTGCTTTCTTGTTTCGTTTTCCAGGAGAGATCAAGAGAAACCCGTAAACCAAATCCATTATTAGATGAGCCATACAAAGTATTATGTGAAATGGCAAGCAAAATCGCAAAAGTTTCTAAGGATGCTAAATTAGATATCACAGAGAAGGCATATGTTGAGTCATTCCGTTCAGAATTGATGGATGTTGTGTATCGTTGGTGTGAAGGTGCATCATTTACAGAAATTTGTCAAATGACTGATGTTTATGAAGGTTCATTAATTAGAACTTTCAGAAGATTGGAAGAATTATTAAAACAGATTGTAGATGCTGCTAAGACTATAGGTAACACAGAATTGGAAGCTAAAATGACAGAATGTGAAAAATTGATCCACAGAGGTATTATCTCTGCAAATTCCTTGTATTTATAAGACTATAAAATAACAATTTATAAGAGAAAAAATTTATAAATTAAAATTAAGTAGTTTGTGTAGCCGGATCCATAACAGATATTTTTTTGTTTAACTTATCCTCAATCAATTGTTTTAAGTAACCCAATTCAATACCCGAGTTATTAATTTTATATAATTCATAATTAATTTGATCAACTTCAAACATCTCATTATTAGTTATATTTGACTCCACCATTTTTTCGATAATGTTAGGCCAACGATTTATCATTATTTGCAAATTGGGCTTTGAACTACATAATGTGATGAATATTTTGTAAATTTCTTCAAATGTTAATTTATCAATAGCAACCTTATCAATAGTGAATTTTTCTAAAATTTCTAAATCAGAAATTAAATTGCAAAACACATCAATTGTTTTATGCTCAAGATTGAAATTAAGTGGAATATTTCTCAGATATTTTGGATCCACTGTTGCCATAAAATAAATAGATTTTTGATTCTGTAACTTTCTTGCATATTCGATAATATGATATTCTGAATCTAAGGTTGAAAACAAATTACTGGATATTCTGGCAATTGTAGTTAAAACATCAACAATTTGAGTTTCAGCGAACCCTTCAAATATAGTAGCTTTTGTATGTATATCAACAAATAAACTAGTAATCCACTTAAACTGATCAAAAATTTCATTATTTGAGCTGAATTCATCATACTGTAAAATTAAACTTTGGAGACTCCCAACCACAAACTGGAAAAATAATAAATCGTTAAATTTCACTAAAGTTTCTTCATCACATAAATACATTTTTGTTGGTAAGTTAGTCATGTAAGGAAATATACGTATAGATACGCTAATTAATCTAGAATAGATTAAAGTATCACAACAAAATTCATTTAAATTCACACTGTTAATCAAATCAGAAACATTATTAACTTTGACTAACTGAACAATAGCATTCTCTACAGAATTAACTGTTCCTATATCTTTACAATCTTTTAGAGCGGCAAAAAGGTCTATTATGAGAGTAGGATCGATCTCTGCATTTTCACATCTTGAAATTAGATCTGCAATGACTTTTTTTAAATACTCTGGTCCACTGAAAGCCAAATGTAATAAGTCATCATTAAAAACGGATTTAATTTGTTTCACGGTAAATTGTGGCAAAATTATTGATAAAAGCTGAACTGCATATTTTTTTACTGTTCCAGTTGTTTCATCTGATTGAATGATTTGTAAAATAATAGGTGACAGTTGGGATAAAATTGAGGGATCGATTGAGCCGTAATTGATTGTATCTTCCACGTCGTTCAATAGTTTCATAGAAGGTTCAAGCTCCGCATTAGAATAAAGAGAAATGAGATGTTGTTGGATATTGTGTATGTTTAAATCAGAGACTGTCATTGTATCAAATAAAGGAAAAAAGAACGGAATGTTTTATAATCTGATTAAAATTGTGAATTTTTCTAACAAGTAAAGATTCTAAATTTTAATTTTGTCTTTGTGTTTTTCTTTTTACCAAACAAAATGACTGACATCAATAAGCTTTATGCATCAGATGGTGAATTTCGAGAAAGTAGGCTTGTATCACTATTTGGAGACTACAAGTCTCTAGAAGAAACCAATTATGAAGGTTTTATGGCTAATTTACACGCATGGAAACGTATAGTGACAAAATTAATAAAAATGGAAAATATTGTAATTATAGAGCACGATAAATTACAAAAACGATTGACATATACTACTAAAAATGGAGAATATGTACCGCAAGGATTATACATTGTACTTGAATCTTTAGTTAAAGACGGGATATTAGAGTTTATGAAAGTTTCAGGATTAATTGGATTTATCAAAATGTATTTTCACAATGTTCGAACAGAAAAGCTTGTATGTGTAGAGACAGTTAAGAAAGTTAAAAATATTGTTGATGGAGAAATAAATTCTGTTCATTTGAAAAGTGTTTTGAAAGACATTGGTATTAATGATATGACAGTTTTAGACTTGGATTTAATTAATGTGAAAGATAATATAAGAACCGATTTGAAATATGCTATATACCGCCTGGAAAAGTATGTCAATGAGAAAGAGATAGAGGTTGAAAAGTATAAAACGTTAGTTTTAGATTCAGTGAAAGATAAAAAAATGAAGAAAGCAAAGAGTCAGCTTAAGATCCTAAAGATGTTAGAAGGCCAGGTGAATAAAACAATGGAAAATATGGAACGATTGTATCTTTTGAAGGGTAAAGTAGAGGAATCGGAAAATAACGGTTTTATAATGAAGAGTGTAAATGATGGAATGGAAATGTTGAAAGATATGAATAAGGAGGCAATCGATGCAGAAGCTTTGATTGACGATCTGGAGGAAGAGATTGGAAAAGTCGACCAGATTACTGAAACTTTAGGTCGTATTGAAGTGGACGGTGGTAAATGGAGTTTGGATGCTAAGACTGATGAAGAAGTAGAACAAGAATTACAGAATTTAGAAAATGAAGTCATGGATGATGTATTACACAGGTTTAGGGAATTGAAAATCCCGGAAAGGGAACTTTCAAATGGTGAAAGTATTATAGAATCTGGGGAAGGTACAGTTGATGTTGAAAAGAAAAACAAAGTAGCTATTCTAAATTAGATGGATAATATATAAAAACGAGCCTCCACTTCATACAATAAATGGAAAAATAAATATGAGGTCTATATAGAGGAATCAGAACAATTCGATGTGTCTGCCAGCATTAGGCACCCACTGTTGTAAAGTAACACCGGCTTCATGCATGACTCGCCTGCTTTCATCATCCATACTGTAACTTTGACTGTAAACAACTTTTTTTATACCGGATTGAACGATTTTGATTGAACATGTTAGACACGGACATGTATTACAGTAGAGTATGGAACCGTCGGAGATTCTTGCCCTTCCGGCTTCTAAGAGAGCATTTTCCTCTGCATGTAAACATAGACATGTTGACAGAGCGTTTGAAGTGGCTGGATTGTTACACCGTGGGCAACCGCCTTGGTTGCAATTTGTGAAATTCCGTGGTGTACCATTATAACCTGTAGCAATCACTCTATTGTCATGGGTCACAATTACACAACCAACACGGCGTTTCATACAGTTGGACCGTTCGGCAGCCAAGTCGGCCATTTTCATGAAATAGTCGGGCCAATTTGGACGTAATCTGCCCATATCCAACAAATCCAACTTTTGAAGCTGTGGCACTATACTCTCATCATTTGAGTTATTGACGATATGCAAATGGGACTTATCCTGTAATGCGTAATGTTTATAATCATCGGTCAATTCAATAAAGTGTTTCAAATTGTCTCCAGAAAAACGGCTGAACTTCACCGAAATCTTGGCATCCACTGTGATCAACATGAAGAAGGGTCTTTTCAGAAATGTGTCTAGATCTGGTAGCTCATGGGCATTGTCGATGACGAAATTTTCAGTCCAATGAGATGTAACGTAATCGATCAGTGTTGCAGATGCTGACACTCTGGTAAAGTTGAGTGATATCAAAAATGATACAATAGATTCGGTTCCTGATCCTGGCGGGCCTTCTACAGCAATGAACATATCGATTATATAGTTATACAGAAATCTAGTTGCCCCAACCGCTTTTTATACTTCTAGAGCTTGTGATCAGCATTTAAAACGGTTAACACGGTATTTGACGCGTCCTATATTTCTTTATTTTGAATACTTATTTCTTGCGCACTGCAGTAAAACAAAAGTTTCTCTAGAGCTCCTATCCAAGCATACAAGCAAAAACAACTTGTATTAATACAACACAGGTATACAGGTACCTACAATTGCCACAAGAGACATTTCTATTTCTGTCAAAAAACAAACCAGACAATTCTTTTTTTGTGTTTTGGTAAACCATAGTGCGTGAAAAAGCCATATAATTTTGATTCCACTATCAACACTACACACGGAATCTACGCCATATACACATACCAGTATTCCAAGATGCAAATCCAATTACCACGAGAAACACCGCCGCTTTTACCGTCCCCATGCACCAGTGCAATGCTAACTACGGGGGAAATTGCGTTTTTGGTCCGTAATGGAATTGTCATATTGACCCCAAACAAATCACAAACGCTCTACGACTTCAACAAATTGAATATCGAAGGCCTCACCTCCATTGTGGGGTACGACGATTATTTCCTGTGCATCAAGGATGGACGGTGTGGCATTTGGGAAGTTCGAGAAGGGGCGTTTGAACAAGTGCAGGAGGTGAGCAGCACCTCCTGCTGTGAATGTGTTGTGTGGTGTGGCCAAGACGAGTTCCTCATTATAGAGGATAACCAGTGTCTGCGATATGTTTGGGATGACCAATTGACCCAAACCGGCGCATTCGATCTACAACTGCAAAATGCCGAGAGGCTCGTCTACTGTGTTTATGAAGATGGGGTATTTGTCGGTGTTAGCAGTTTCAACAAGGTCTACAAATTCACCCGGACGGGGCTCATCCAAGCCTGGCAATATGCCGACAGTTTGGTTAATATATGTTATAAGGATGGCGAGATCGGGCTTGTGTTTGGCCACAGTGTGATGTGGAAGGGGCAGAAGCACCACACTGACAATATCTGTGTTTTTGAATCTGTGTGTGTTGTTTCTGGCGAGCTTGTGTGTTTCAACAGTGTAGGGGAGAGATTCAGCACTGGCGGCATCAACCACATCGACCACATCGACCGCAACGACCAAAGGGGAGGCGCCCAGTGCCTTCTTGCAGAGCTCGAACTGGACACGGTGTTTTCGCTGCTGCCGGACCCGTCCGGCTGTGCGCTATACGCCCTGGTGCAGGCCGCCGGTGCAGGCAATGGCGTAGCTGTCAAAGCAGTCTGTACGGCGGCCCCAGGCAGTTTGGACGGTGTGGGCACGTGGGGTAGTGCTTCGTGGCGCGAGACGCTGCGCAGTCTGTGCGCAGAGACCGTCAGCCCAGCCTCCTCTATGGTCGGGGGTGCGGAACCAGCCACAACAGAGACGCCGGCAGCGGCAACGACAACAGCAACAGCAACGGCAACGGCAGAGGCAGCGGCAGCGGCGTCGGGCGATCCAGAGGGCGCTGGGGCCGGTGCGCAGCTGTTTGAGCGGTGTGCGGCCACCGGCGTGGAGCTGCGGAGTCCCCTGGACACAGCGCGGTGTGGCTGGTGCGGGGCTGTGTTTTTTGTCCCGGCAAACGAAAGAGAAAAAGGCCATAGGAAGAAAAAATGTAAGTTTTGCGGATCTCGTGTGGTGTAAGGTTGGAACGCAAGAGATTGCTTTAGGTGTTTCTTTAGATACATTGATACATACATAGGTATAGAGATATATCTAGATATAAATATATATATATATATATATATACAGTTTTTTTGGGTAACCGAAAATTGTGACATTATTTATTGGAGACTAATTTCAACAGTGTCTATAGATTTGATAGATTTTTTTTTAAAGATTATTGAGTCGGCTTTAAACGAATAGTTTGTGTGAATATACCTAAAGTGGTGTATAAAATAACAGATAGAAGATAGCAACTATCAATATACAAATATCAATATTTGTCTATACATAGATAGATATATATATATGTATATGAATACATATACATATATATATATATAAAAGTCAAAATAAAATAAAATAATAGAAATAAGGAGATAAAAGAAAAAGAATAACTTATAGGCATAGATAAATACACATATCTTTAAATCACATGGATTTTGACATAGATTTTGATTTCAACATGGGGGAATCCCTTGATCCTGGAATGTTAGACGGTGGGGTTCTTGACCCCATGTCTCTAGATATCCCGTTACAAACCCATCAAATACAAACGGATGAAAATCATAATAACTTACAGAACAATATTGGTCAGCATCAACCGAACCAACATCAGCACCAGCACCAGCACCAGCACCAGCACCAACATGGGCAACAACTTGAACATGAATTTGATCATAAATTCGATTTTGAACATGATTTGGAACTAGAGCTGGAACAGCAACCGCAGCCCATTCAAGGAAATGAAGCTGTACCCATTTCGGCGTCACCTCCAAAGAGAACTAGGGCTTCCGGTGAAATACTCGATTATCTCATTCAACAATTCAATAAAAATTCTAATCCTTCAAGTATAGAACGTAAAGACATCGCAGATAGAACGGGGATGCCTGAACGTTCGGTTAGAATATGGTTTCAAAATAGAAGAGCAAAGGCTAGGAAATTGGGTAAATTAGAAAAGAAAGATGAGGACTATTCATCTTCTAACAAAAACAACAACAATAATAATAATAATGATAACAATGATAATAATGATAACAGTGACAATAGTGATGTGAATCATATCAATCTTACTAATCACATTAATTACAATGGTAATAGAAACAACAATATCAATTCAATTGATAATGCTTTCCATTCACATACCATTGAAAAAAATCTCTCTGAACAATCTGGTCACAGTTATAATCGTAGTTTTTCTCATAATGAAAGAATGAAATTACCTACATCTCATCCTTTGGAAATAAATAACAAATATTACATTATCGAGTGTAAAAATCTATCCATTGGTAATTGGCAAAGAATTAAATCGGGATATATTACAAATTCTAACCTACAAAATTTATCACCGCAGAGTATTTCTCAGCTTATGAAAACAACTGATTTAGTAGTGATACTCTCCAAAAAAGACTCAGAATTAAATTATTTCTTTTCGGGTGTTTTTCAAAATGAAAAGGTCTTATTCCGGATTTTTTATCCTATAAGAAATATTTTAAAGTGTTCTCTCCTAAATCAAACAGACCATGAAAATATTTCACTTAACTTGGAACTTTCTCATTCCCCTCAGTTTGCTGTCCATTTTACAATTGATCCCACCACTGGTTCTCCGAATGTTAACCAATGGTCTATTTGCGAAGATTTTAGTGAAGGTCAACAAGTTACAAATGCTCATTATTCTTTAGAAGGTTTAAAAATACCACATATACTTCAAGACGAATTATCAACTTTAAAATTCCTTCATACCCTTATATCATCAATAATTAAATCTCTTCAAACAGAATCATTTACCCCGGTTTTGAATTCTCCAGCTAAAATTGATACTGATTTGGATTTATTTAGTACTGGTCATTCAAATAATTTAGATTTTGCTTTGAATGATTTGGTACCGAGTACAATGTTGTTAAACGATAAAGATTTTTTGCTTGATGAATTTGACTAATAAACCAGATGAATACAGTACAAAAGAAATGAAATTTACCAGTAATTTAATGAACCAAGTTTGATTGATCATTGGTTACTATCATTATTATCATTATTATCATTATTATCATTATTATCATTATTATCATTATTATCATTATTATCATTATTATCATTATTATCATTATTATCATTATTATCATTATTATCATTATTATCATTATTATCATTATTATCATTATTATCATTATTATATAACTATATATATTTATATATATGTAGTATTTGTAGCATAGTTTATAGATTGAGTATTTTATGCAGTTAATCTCCTCTAATCATTTGTAAAAAAATATTAATAAAAAATGTTATTGTCACTTTGCTGGAAAACTTCCTCAAAACGCGTTGTTATTAATTGTTCTTGATCTTTTTAAAATAGGCATATTATCTATCGTAAATTCATGCTTGATAAATTGCATCTTTTTTTTAATTTAATTGCATACTCAAATTCTTTTTTATTGTAAGTATATATAAACAATAAAAAAGAAGAAGAAAATCACGTAGAGAAATTGTGCTGAGATGACCAAACGTGTACATAATGATGTCGATTCCTCAGACTATGAAGATGAACAAAAACATCAAAATGAAAAGGTACATTCTAGCAAAAGACATCATGTTGATACTGATACTGAACTGCAAAATTATAATTCATTTTTAAAGGAAAAAACACTCCAAGATGACAGTGAAACTAGTGAAGAGGAAAGTGAAAGAGGAAATAAGGAAGAAAGTGAAAAGGAAAATAACGATGAAAGTGAAGACGAAAGTGAAGACGGAAGTGAAGACGAAAGTGAAGACGGAAGTGAAGATGAAAGTGAAGCTGATGAAATTGATGCTGACACTGGAAAAATACGGCAAAAACTTGATGAATCAGAAGAATTTCAAATATCTAATGCATATCGCCAACTCAATGATGATTTACTTTTACAGCGTTCAAAATTAACCACTGATGAAGGTGTAAGTGTTGTGAAAGACACACTAGATCTTGTAGAGACATTATTTGGAAACGCAAAAAATTCTGCAAGCACCGGTATATTGGCAACAGATTCGGCAACATTGAAAGAGATTGGAGAACAGGCTAAAATAGCTACACAGAATATAAAGTTTGGTAAAAGTGATAAAGCTTTTCAA
Organism: Pichia awuae; assembly: GCA_030563725.1. Lineage (NCBI taxonomy): Eukaryota > Fungi > Ascomycota > Pichiomycetes > Pichiales > Pichiaceae > Pichia > Pichia awuae. The sequence continues at coordinate 61,830 of JAJMJV010000033.1, forward strand.
TTCAATTCCTTCACAAAAGCTTGGATTGCCTGTTTTGGTGGTGTTAATACAGAACAACAGATAAAGTCTGGTATAGTACCTGAGTATAACTGGTCAAATGCTGGATTATTATTTAGTAGTGTAGGAAGAAGTGTTGGCGGTTGTGATTTTTTGCTTGGTCCTTTGGGTATAGAGAAAAGGAAAAGAATTGTTAAAGAAAGATTGGTTGATGATTCAAAGAAAGGTGTTTTGAAGACAGCAAGTTTAAAAAATGCTGCTGAGTTTAGCAATGTAGTAAAAGATGATACTTCCAAATCAGCAGAAAAACTATACTTGAAGCTAAGAGAACACGGAGAACGTATTTCATTATTTGAAACAATATTACATCCAATTAGTTTTGCAAAAACAGTGGAGTGTTTATTTATTGTTAGTTTTCTTATTAATAATGAAATGATTATTATGAATACATTTGATAACGGTATCCCATATTTGGAACTTGCTACGGGGGGAAATAAATCGAAATTTGGAAAATCCCATGTGATTTTTGATATAGACATGGAAACATGGAAAGATTTACTTAATATTTACAAAATTGAAACTCCATTCTTCGTTCATGATGATTAATAAATTATTGGCTTTTTTTCCATCCATCCAATTCTAATATCTGCGTAATTGGCCATTTTCTAATGACTGTTGTACCTAATTCGGTGGTGTACCCTGATTCGTATAGTTCAATTCCAGCCCATCCAATCATTGTTGCGTTATCTGTACATAATGCAGGTGGCGGAAAATGAAATTCAGATATTCCAATCTCACCTAATTGCTCTTTCAACATATACCTCAGATAATTATTAGAAGAAACTCCACCTGAACAAACAAAAGTATCTAATTTTAGACCCTTTTGTTTATATGCCAATTTAATCTTTGAAATAAGATGTTGGAATATTGTCTGTTGGAATTTGAACAATAGTCTAGCCCTAATTTTATCATCTTTCGGTATTTCACCTCCATAGAACTTCTTGAGTGTATTTTTAACCTGCGAATTAAATGATGCAAATGAATATTGTAACGAATCAATTCTATCCCATTGATTCAACATGGGTTCTTTGACCATAATATCCACATTTTTTCCCCACTCTTCTTTATGTTTATTTAAGAAAACTTCCGTTTCCTTCCCAATCATATTACCCGTTACTCCTAATTCTCTTCCTACTTTATCCAATGCATCACCCGCTGCGATGTCTACGGTATCAACCAGAATCTCGTGCTCCATTAATCCACGAGACAAAACAACCATCGTATGACCACCACTGACCAATAAACTTAAAAATGGAAACTCCGGCTTCCTTCCATTGCTTTCCATCCTAACCACAAGTAAATGGCCTAACATGTGGTTAACTCCGACAATCGGCACACCCCATGCGATTGAAAGACCAAGTGCCAGTTGATATCCTCCAACCAGTGATCCAACCATCCCTGGTCCTCTAGTTGCACAGATTAGATCGGGTTTCCAAGAATGTTTTCCTACCAACTCATTTACTAGTACTGATATGTTCTTTCGATTATGTTTGGCAGCTTCTGTTGGTACAATACCTCCGTTGGATAAACTGTCTAGTGTAATTTTTCGTTCTTCGATGACATCTGGTGCTTTATCACGGGAGTGTCTGTTTAGAAGGGTGACACAGGCATCGTCACACGATGTTTCAATAGACAGCACTTTGTATGTCCTGATAAATCTTTGCAGTTTAAACATGGTGAAAGAAAACTGTCTTAATGTAATAGCTGAAAAATTCATGTCAACAATATATATTTCATTTCTCCGAAGTACAGGATTTTTGCTTGGTGGGAAGATATGGTGGGCCGCCCTTGAAATATACCTCTGCGACAATTTCTTTCCCTTGAATTTAACAGGCAACCCCCCTAAATTCTACAAACTTTCCCAGTAAATTTACTGGGAACTCCGATTTTTTCCCCGCGAAAGATCCCCTCTGTATAAGAAAAAAAAGGTTAAGGTTAAGGCAAGAACAAGTTGATGAGAGCTTTTGACCTAGGGCACAAGTAGTTTCTTTGTTCTGTTTGGTTGTTTCTGGTTTAGCAACTTTGTATCTTGATATAAAATTATAATGACTACGACCTTGACTCCCTTAGATAGCGTGAAAGACGTGGAAAAAGTCCGAGATGCTGCAATTGCATTTTACGACCACGAACATACACTTTCCTCCGATGACAGAAAGCAGCTTTACGTGTTCTTCGAACAACAATGTAGAAGAATGTTGCTTGGATTCTCTACCGGTGTTGCCATCGGTGCAGCAGCACCATTTATAGTTAGGCGTAAGGGCAGCATGGTACATCCTGCGTTTCCTGTACTTGGAGCTGTATTGGGCGGAACCATTGTCCCAGGTTTAGTCAATCACAATATTTACACATTACAAAAACAAGACTTCAACCGGAAATTTGGAGAATCATCTGCTATTTGTCAGGCTATTAATAACACTCCTGATCCCATCAGCAAAGCTGTCTTTTGGTCCAATTATTTCAAAAAGTCCAGCATGGATCCAAATTTCAGAATAAAAGACCCAAGGCTTGTGGAAGGTACGAAATTCTTCAGCATTGATCATACACCCAAGGTACCACCATATGGTAGACCGGGATACTATAAAAGTGACGGTGATCCAATGGATATGAACCAACAGTACCTCTCGGGATGGGATAAAGTCAGAATGAAAGGGTCTGCAACAGAAGCAAGGAGAAATTCAACCCCAAACCCAAACCCGAGCCCAAGCGCAGACCCGTCCCCTGTCACATCTGCCCCTCTTGACCCATTTGATGATCATGGAGAGGAACACACCAAGGCGTTTTCTATAATCACCGACACCGATCAACTTGTGTCTTCGCCTGGTGCAAGTGGTTCAACGTGGGACAAAATCAGACGTGAAAGAAACTGATCGCTAACATACCATCAACTTCTTTCGGTAATGGTTGACGTTGCAAGACTCTTTGACAATGAGAGACATGATATCTCGTCATTTACCGACATCGATAGGACTCTAACTCCAGATGATCGAATGAAATTACATACCTTTTTCGAAGGCACTTATAAAACCACAACAGTTGCCAAATCGTTTATGGGAATCTCTGCCGGTCTTACTATGGTGTGGTTGGCCAGACGCAAGCGTAAAATCAGTCCATTATATGCTATGTGTGGTGGTATTGGCTTGTCTGCGTTTGTTTTCAGTTACATGACCCCAACTATCTACCAAAACAAATTACAAGAGTTGGAGTCCAAGGTTGGAAAAGATTCCAAAATCTACAAGTTGGTCGAATTGACCCCAGAACCAGCAGAATATTCTTACCATTGGGCCAAGTATTTTGCCGACAGCGTCACAGATAAAAGTATACGTTTAGGCGGTGGCGAAGGTGCTTGGGATTCTATAAGAAATAAGTAATCTTCTTGTATGTGTACCATAAATATCACGATATTTAATTCGTCTATAGCTGAATTTTTCATGAAATGAACGCAATAGTCAAGGTAAGTAAAATTTCAAGCATTTTTATAGTGTGTGCATCTTTCTTTCTTGTGTAAAGGAACAATGTTTGCATTGAATACAGTCAAGAGGGTGTCTGCTAACGGAAAGGGATTGGCTTCTATTAGAAGTTTCACAACCAAAAGCCAACCTTTACAATCTAAAATATTACCATTCCCATCTTCAACATTTCTACTTGTTGCAGCAATTGGTTTAGGTGCATATTCACTTGATGCTAGATCTGCAGCAAACGAATACTTATGGTGTCCATTAATTAGACTTGTTACAACAGCAGAAGAAGGCCATAATTTAGGTATTCAATGTTTAAAAGCAGGATTGTATCCACGTTTATTTTCAGATGTCGATGATGCTGTCTTGAAGGTTGATGTTTTCGGTAAATCGTTATCAAACCCTGTCGGTATGGCTGCCGGATTTGATAAGCATGGTGAAGTCATGGATCCCTTATTTAATCTTGGTTTTGGTTATGTTGAAGTTGGTTCAATCACTCCACTTCCACAACCTGGTAACCCAACTCCAAGATTTTTCAGATTAAGTCAGGATGATGCAGTTATCAACAGATATGGTTTCAACTCAGTCGGTCATTTGGCTGTTTTGGCTGATTTGAAATATAGATTTGATACTCTACATATTAAAAATCCTAATGCAACACTTAATTCATTCAGAGATAACAAGATGTTAGCTATTAATTTAGGTAAAAATAAGACAGGTGATGAAGTTGAAGATTACATTAAAGGTGTTCAAAATTTCGGTCCTTATGCAGATGCATTAGTTATTAATGTTTCATCACCAAATACTCCTGGTTTGAGAGATTTACAAAATGAAGCAAAACTTACTAATTTATTAACTCATGTTGTTAAGGAAAGAGATAATTTAGAAGGTAAATTAATTGATCCATCCTGTAAACCTCCTATTATTGTTAAGATTGCGCCAGATTTAACTGAACCTGAAATCAAATCTATTGCACAATCTGCAAAGGATTCTAAAATCGATGGTATCATTTTATCAAATACAACTATTCAAAGACCTGTTGACGACCTCATTACCAAATCTGATGTCGTTCAAGAAGCTGGTGGTTTATCTGGTAAACCACTCAAACCAATTGCATTAAAAGCATTTAAAATTTTGAGAAAATACACCAAAGACTCGAATCTTGTTCTTATTGGTTGTGGTGGTATTTCTAATGGTAAAGATGCTATTGAATTTGCCAAGGCGGGTGCAACATTTGTTGAATTATATACTGCTTTTGCATATAAAGGTCCAGGTTTAGCAAGAAAAATCAAAGATGAAATTACTGTCGAATTAAAGAAAGAAGGTAAGACTTGGATGGAAATTGTCGGCTCTGACGATAAATAGATTGATTATATAAAGTAAATAGAAAATCCAATAACCAAAATTAAACAGCAAAAATCATTGTAAAAATTTCGAATTATTGAATATGCATTGATTATTGAATTGGCATATCCAAAATTACTTATATCAAATGACATTATTGTGTTGTTTGGGAAAATCGATAAATAGTTGAAAAGTAATTGGACAACGCCGAAAATAATTTCAGTATATAAGAATTGAATCCAAAGGGTGTAATTGTAGGGATAAATAGAATATGCAGACAGAGAATATTCAGAAATGTTCATACTAACCAAAATCCAAATTATTAGAAATCTAAGAACAGAAAATGTTGATTGGAAAAGTTTAGATCTAGAAACTTCAACGTCAGTTTTCATAGCACCCATACCTGGCATACCTGACATACCTGGCATACCTGACATATCTGACATACCTGACATATTTCCCATTGATGATAGCATTGATGCCATATCTTTACCAAAGAAGTCTTCGATATTGGCACTATTCAAACCTTCACCATGGTTATGACCACTTTGATCTTTAGAGGAAGATTTTAGCATTTTGTTTAAAATCTGTTCAATTTCTAACTCTGCCTTTTCATTCGATACAAACTCGTTTAGTGGGGAATTGCAACTTTCAAGTGAGACTTCTGCAAATTCATCTAGTGTAGAAACAGGTGGATCTTCAGTGTCATCTACAATTTGGCTAATTCTATTATTTTTCCGTTGTTTGATATCTGATACTGTAGTTTCTGCTCCTGATACATAAGTTGGTGTGTTTGGTTTGGTGTCTGATTCTTCGGGATATTCATCCGAGCCCAAGATTTTATTCAATCTGGATCCACCCTTGGTCATCCGATTGGCTCTCTTCTCCCTAAGCAATCTTCTCTTTTCTGCAGCACTGATTTCTCCCGACATGAATTGGTTATTCTGCTGTTTGAAAAATCAAAACTCTAATATGGGGTACTCAATGAATTCTGTTTGTTCTTTTTGTCGAAATTGGATTATCTCGAAATTATTTCAATGAGTGATTTTCACTCTATCAAAAAAATCCTTTATTATTGAATTTCTGTTACACCATGTCTGACAACGCCAGTGGTATGCCGGCTAAGACAGATAACCCGGTGCTAGAAAAAAAAGCAACAGTTGATAAAGAAAAAGATGTCAGCAAAAACGCAGAAAAGAAGAAGCAATATGATGAAATTAGAAAATCATATAAACCTCCATCAAGTACAAGATTATTTATTTACGATTTGATTCTTTGGGCATTTTGTGTTGTTTTCGACTGTTTCTTTAGAGAAATCAGAAGTAGAGGAGGTTTTAAAGTTCCTAAGAAAGATTCTATTATTTTTGTTGCTGCTCCACATGCAAATCAATTTGTTGATCCAATTATTTTGATGAGCCAAGTCAAAAAGGCTTCTGGTAGACGTGTTTCTTGTTTAATTGCAGAGAAGTCACATAGACGTAGATTTATTGGAATGGTGTCAAGATCTCAATTATCCATTCCTGTTAAACGTGCCCAGGATAATCTAGCACCAAAGAAAGGTTTAATTAAACTGGATCCAAAAGATAATTTGCACATAATAGGTGAAAACACAAGTTTCTTGAAAGATTGTGAAGCTAAAGGTTTATTATCATTACCTAAATCTTTAGGTACTGGTTTAATTGACAGAGTTGTCTCAGATACTGAACTTTATTTAAAGAAACCATTTAAATATTCTTCCCCAAAAGCAGAAATTGAAGGTAAAAAACTTGTCGAAATTGGTGTTTCATTCAAAGCTGCTGAAAAAATTGATCAATCAGAAGTTTATGCACAAGTCTTTGAGCATCTGGCTAATGGTAATTGTATTGGCGTTTTTTCTGAAGGTGGTTCACATGATAGACCTGATTTATTGCCATTAAAGGCTGGTGTTGCATTGATGGCACTAGGTGCAATGGATTCAACCCCTGGCTTGAATGTTAAAATTGTTCCTGTTGGTATGAATTATTTTCATGCACATAAATTTAGATCCAGAGCATTATTAGAATTTGGTAATCCAATTGAAATTAGTGATGATTTGATCAAAATGTATTCCAATAGTAAAACTTCAAGTGATGCAGTTAAAATATTGCTTGATGATATTACAAAGGGTGTCAAAGCAGTAACTGTTACATGTCCAGATTTTGAATCTATTTCTGTTGTTCAAGCTGCTAGAAGATTGTACTCTAATAATTTTTCAAGACAATTATCAATTTCTTCAAATGTTGAAATGACAAGAAGATTATTACACGGTTATTTACATTTTAAAGACGAACCGAGGATTGTTAAACTTAAGGATGATATTTTAAAATATAATGACAATTTGAGAAGTTTCCAAATACCTGATAATTTAATTAGTAGTTCAAGTATTCAAAAATCTAAATTTTCTATTTTATTAGAATTTATTAGTACAACAGTTCAAATGTTAATTCATACACTGGGAGCATTACCTGGTGCAATTTTGTTTTCACCAGTTTTTCTTGCAACAAAGAGAATTTCAGAAAAGAAGAGAATTGAAGCACTAGCTGGTTCAACTGTTAAAATTAGAGGTAACGATGTTTTGGCAACTTGGAAAATTTTAGTTGCTATGGGTTTTGCACCAATTTTGTATACTATTTATTCAATTATTGGTATCAAGATTGTTCATATTTACTATCCTAATGTTTCAAGATTCTTCGCATTTGGATTATTTTATTTATTATCTGCATCGATTACTTATTCTGCTTTGACTTTTGGTGATAGGGGCATGGATTTATATAAAATGAGCAGAACATCTTGGTTAATGTTAACAAATAAATCAAGTTTTGAAGATTTGAAAACTCAAAGAGATATATTATCGTCTGAGATTACAAGTTTAATAAATGAGTTCGGACCGCAGTTATATCCTGATTTCAATTTGTTAGAATATGAAAAGAAGCTTGAGTTGAAGGCATTATTAAAAGCTGAAAGAAAAAAGAAAATTGCAGAAAATTTTGAAAAAGGACTAACTGAAGAAGAACAACTCGAAGAATTTAGAACCCAAGAATTAAGACGTCGTAGAATGTTAAGTAAATTGAAAAAGAAAAATGCTTCTTCTTCAAGTACATCTCTTGACCAAAAATTCAAAATGGTTCAAGATACGCTGATTCTTAATGACGAAGTTAATTCAAGTACAGAATCCACCAACTCCTTAAGCGATACTGATTTTTCATCTAGTGATTCTGAATACGCTGCCACTTCCTCAAAGGCTAGAACTTTAAATTTAATCAAGGATAGGATGATTAAAGAAAATAGGGAAAGAAACCAACAAATTTAAACATATTCAATTTCGTAATATAGCATTATACATGTATAAATTATTTTAATTATTTAAAAAGAACTCCAATCCCAATCAACAGGTAAATTCTGTCTGTCGACCATATTATCTTTATCGGTATTTTGTGCTGGTGCATCTTTGCCATCGGTACCTAAATTGTGATCTCTCGTAGTATGATCCAACACATATTCTTCATATTTACGGAAACAAGAATGACAAACTTTACATAAATGTTTGTTTTCATTAATTGATTGATTGTCATCATCTGCCTCCCAACTACTACCAAACAACGTGAACTCTGCATTTTCATCAAGATAAATATAATTTTTCAAACAATCGCCACAAAAAATTTCACCACATGAACGACAGTGATGTTTCCTCCTACTTTCTGTAAGATAATTGAAAACCTTGCGACATTGGGCACAATTAAATCTTGTATTATCGGGTTTCCAGTGTTTCCTGGAAGGTCCTGGTTGAATTCTAGCTGTAACTTTTGAGCCTGTCAGATAATTCCAGTATTCCATAATTGAAGAAGCGGTTGATCTTATTGATGTAGTAGAATTGGTCTTTAATAACTTAGGTCGTTCAGATGGTAGACTATTAACATCAAAACCAAAATCATAATTTGATGAGTCGTTTGAACTATTTTTCATAACTCTTAAAACAGCAGGTGTGTAAAGAGGTCTTTGTTGATCATTTATCTGTTTGAGATAAACATTGGTTGGATCTCGAAAGGGGGAAACACTACGATCTGGTGTTTGGAAAGACACTTGAATTGGGACTTCAGGTTGTGTATTAAATGTTGCTATGTTATTCGTTGTCGATGGAACTGGATGTTTCAATGTGATTGTTGTGTTTGTATTATTTGCATTGTTTATATTATTGTTTGTATTGTTTGAGTTATTTGAGTTATTTGCGCTATTTGAATTATTTGACCTCCTTGCATCTCTTGTACTACTCGTGCTATTTGTATTATTTGCACTGTTAGAACTGTTTGCATTATTTACACTGTTTGCATTATTTACACTGTTTGCATTACTTGCATTGTTTGAATTATTTGAATTATTTGAATTAGTTAATATATTTGTATTATTGGCATTATTCGATATATTTGCATTATTTGTGTTATTTGTGCTATTTGCACTACCATTATTAGAAATGCTTACATCGCTATTGAGCAACGAAAATGGGGTCTGTCGGTTCGTCGCATATTGGGTTCCTGTATTTGAGTTGTTACCATTTCTAAAGCTTGGCTGTGACATGTGAGGACCATTATAGCCATTTTGCGCCTTTGGGGTAAAAGCAATTTTCGTCCTGGGACTCATTGGAGACATACTTTTTGAAAATTTCGTTTCATTCCTCCTCAATTGCTCAATTGACCTGAAAGTTTCCGGTCTGTTTGATACTGCTGCTCTATTCGCCGACGTCATTGGTGCAGGATTGGTATCTGCCGCAACGTCCTCAGCAGAAACCCCTTCCATTCTGGCAGTATGGTTATCATTATCCATCGGGATGAGACCAAGAGAGTCTCTATTGGAGCTCATATCTACGCTTGTACCTTGTGATGACTGTTAAAAACACCTGTCCAATTCGTTCAGTCTCTCCTCTCTCAGTGCCCTAAAATTCATGTTGAAAATATTCAAGTTGCTCACACCGCGCCGAGCTCTTACAAGTTGAGGCCATGAATTTGAAGACACGTTATAAGAAAGGCTTAAGTGTTTACAACAGACTTCTTTAGACAAGATGGTTGCTGCAATCGACAGTGATGGATACTTGTGTTTAGATGGACGTGTGCTTGCATCATTGCAATTGTTAGTGCGCACAGCTATCTTTGTAGCACTTTCAGCAGCAGCAGTTGGATCACGTCTCTTTTCAGTGATCAGATTTGAATCAATTATCCACGAATTTGACCCATGGTTCAACTTCAGAGCCACCAAATACCTAGTCTCGCATTCATTTTATCAGTTTCTCAATTGGTTTGACGACAAAACATGGTATCCATTGGGTAGAGTTACCGGTGGTACGTTGTATCCGGGATTGATGGTGACCTCGTCAGTGATTTATAATGCATTACAAAAATTAGGACTGCCTGTTGACATTAGAAACGTTACAGTCATGTTGGCACCTGCGTTTTCTTCATTGACTGCAATTGCGACATATTTATTCACCTATGAAATCACTTCATCAATGAAATCTTTTGGTACTACAAAATCAACTGCTCTTTTGAGTGCGTCTTTTATGGCCATTGTGCCAGGTTATATTTCAAGATCTGTGGCAGGTTCTTACGATAATGAAGCAATTGCAATCACTTTATTGATGGTGACCTTTTATTTCTGGGTCAAATCAGTTAAATTGGGTTCTGTGTTTTATGCATCATTAACATCGTTATTTTACTTCTACATGGTTTCAGCTTGGGGTGGTTATGTGTTTATTACAAATATGATCCCATTACATATTTTTATTCTAATTTTAATGGGTAAATTTGATTATAAATTATATACCAGTTATTGCACTTGGTATGCATTGGGTACATTAATGTCAATGCAAATTCCTTTTGTTGGTTTCTTACCAATTAAATCAAATGATCACATGGCAGCATTTGGTGTTTTTGGTTTACTGCAATTGGTTGTTGTCACAAGTTATTTTAAAACAATTTTATCTCCGGCAAGATTCTATAATTTAATGATTGCATTTGGTATTTTCACTTTTGGTTTAGGTATTTCACTCCTTGTTTTAGCAACTAGATTAGGCTGGATTGCACCATGGACTGGTAGATTTTATTCCCTCTGGGATACCAATTATGCGAAAATTCATATTCCAATTATTGCATCTGTTTCTGAACATCAACCAACTCCTTGGTCTTCGTTTTATTTTGACTTGAATTTTCTCATTTGGTTATTCCCAATTGGTGTTTACCTTTGTTTTGAGGAATTATCTAATGAATCTATTTTTGTTATCGTTTATTCAGTTTTAGGTTCATATTTTGCAGGTGTTATGGTTCGTTTGATGTTAACATTGGCACCAATTGTATGTGTCTGTGCAGCAATTACAATAGGTAAATTGTTGAATATTTATGTTGATGTTAAAGAATTTTTAGTCTCTCAAAAGAAAACTGATGATAAAAAAATTGTTAGATTATTATCTAAAGTAGTTGTCATTTCAACATTTGTCTTCTATTTATTTTTTTACGTTCAACATTGTATTTGGGTTAATTCAAATGCATACTCGTCACCTTCTGTTGTCCTTGCCTCAAAAAATAGGGATGGATCTCAAGCAATCATTGATGATTTCAGAGAAGCATATTACTGGTTACGTATGAACACTGACGAAGATGCAAAGGTCATGGCTTGGTGGGATTACGGTTATCAAATCGGTGGTATGGCTGACAGAACAACTTTTGTGGATAATAACACATGGAATAATACCCATATCGCAACTGTTGGTAAGGCCATGGCAGTTAATGAAGAAAAATCCGAAATCATCATGAGAAGACTAGGTGTTGATTATGTATTGGTCATTTTTGGAGGAATGCTAGGATATAGTGGAGATGATCTGAACAAATTTTTGTGGATGGTTAGGATTTCAGAAGGTATATGGCCTGAGGATGTTAATGAAAGGTCTTTCTTTACAGATAGGGGGGAATATAAGGTGGACGACCTGGCCACAGACAGTATGAAAAACTCTTTGATGTATAAGATGTCATACCATGGTTTTGGTGAAGTTTTCAAGGGCCGTGATGCAATCGACAGGGTCAGACAGCAGAAGCTGTCTTCGACCTATGCACGCAACATTCATTTGGATGTTTTAGATGAAGTGTTTACAAGTGAAAACTGGTTGGTGAGAATCTACAAGCTGAAACCGGAGGATAACTTCGGACGTTCACTTATTTCCATTGGAGAAGAAACAAGATCGAATCCAAACAGAAGACAGAGAAGGGCTGTCCTTAAAAAGAAGCCTTCTCTAGATCTAAGAGTTTAGGTCCTTCTTCTAATAGATGTATAGATATATTTAGTTTAGTTGAATCAGTATTTCGGTAACCCTTAATAAAAGTACGATAAATACAAGAACAACAACGTTCCCTCGATGTATATCCCGGCAGTTTGGTGGAAGCAGTGTTTTTACAGGCCATTTTTTGGCCGTCCCAGTGGTTTTTTCCCAGTAAAATATTTGATTCCCAGTAAACTCAGTGGGCAGCCGTGCAAAAAAAAAAGCCCTCCTCCACAACGCGAAAGATTGAAATCAAGTTTTTCAATTTTTTCATTTGCAAAAGGAAAAATTTTCATATAATTTTTTTTTTAACTTGACTTAACAACATCTTTTTATGGATCTTGAAGTTTCTTCCTTCTTTCCCCAGGATTGTAGTTCTTAAAGGGGCATTACATTACATTAAAAACTAAATAAATCTAAAATGAAATACGTCGTTGTCTCTGGTGGTGTTATATCAGGTATCGGTAAAGGTGTTTTGGCATCTTCAACTGGTCTGTTACTTAAAACATTAGGATTAAGAGTTACGTCTATCAAAATCGATCCTTATTTAAATATCGATGCAGGTACTATGTCACCTTTAGAACATGGAGAATGTTTTGTTCTTGATGATGGTGGAGAAGTTGATTTGGATTTAGGTAACTATGAAAGATACTTAGGTATCTCATTAACCAAAGATCATAATATTACCACAGGTAAAATCTACTCTCATGTTATTGAAAAGGAAAGAAAAGGTGACTACCTAGGTAAAACCGTTCAAGTTGTTCCTCATATAACTAATGCAATCCAAGATTGGATTGAAAGAGTTTCACGTATCCCTGTTGATAACACTGGTCTAGAACCAGATGTTTGTATCATTGAATTAGGTGGTACAGTTGGTGATATTGAATCGGCTCCATTCGTTGAAGCTTTAAGACAGTTTCAATTTAGAGTCGGACATGAAAATTTCGCATTAATTCATGTTTCACTTGTCCCAGTCATTCATGGTGAACAAAAGACTAAACCAACCCAAGCTGCAATTAAAGATTTAAGAAGTTTAGGTTTATTGCCAGATATGATTGGTTGTAGATGTTCAACATCTTTAGAAAAACCAACTATTGATAAAATTGCAATGTTCTGTCACGTTGGTCCAGAACAAGTTTTAGCAATCAAAGATGTTAACTCAACTTATCATGTCCCATTATTATTAAAAGAACAAAAAATGGTCAATTATTTATCTAAGAGATTAAACTTAGGTGAATTATCTGTTAGTAATGAAATGAGATTAAAGGGTACTGAATTATATAATAAATGGACTTCATTAACTGTTCAACATGATAAATCTTTTGAAAAGGTCACTATTGCAATCGTTGGTAAATATACTAATTTACATGATTCTTATCTTTCTGTTATTAAATCTTTAGAACATGCAGCTATGAGATGTACTAGAAGATTAGAAATTGTTTGGGTTGAATCGACAGATTTAGAACCAGAAACTGAATCCATAAATAAATCTAATTTCCACTCTGCTTGGCAAATGGTTTGTAAAGCTGATGGTATTTTAGTTCCAGGTGGTTTCGGTTCTAGAGGTATTGAAGGTATGATTGCAGCTGCTAAATGGGCAAGAGAAAATAAAGTTCCATATCTTGGTGTTTGTTTAGGTTTACAAATTGCAGTCATTGATTTTGTCAGAAATATTTTAGGTAATAAAAATGCATCATCAATTGAATTCGATCCTGAATTACCAGAAGATGATCAAGCTGTTGTCTACATGCCAGAAATTGATCGAGAAAAATTAGGTGGTACAATGAGATTAGGTTTAAGACCAACAGTTTTCCAAGCAGGTTCTGAAACTTCAGTTATTAGAAAACTTTATGGTGATTCACAAGAAGTTTACGAAAGACATAGACATAGATATGAAGTTAATCCTAAATTAGTTAAGCAAATTGAAGAAAATGGTTTGAAATTCGTTGGTAAGGATGAAAGTGGTGAAAGAATGGAAATTTTCGAATTAGAAAACCATCCATTCTATGTCGCAACTCAATATCACCCAGAATATATTTCTAAAGTTTTAGATCCTTCAAGACCATTTTTAGGTTTAATTGCTGCTGCATCCGGTACTTTAGATGATGCATTAAAATTAGATTTAAAGCAACGTTCTAATGATTTTTAAAATTTAACAATATACATGTCTACTATATAATATTTTGAATTTGATTTTTTAATTTTTTTTTTTGTAGATAAACGTCTTCTTTTACTATTTACCTGTTGTTACTATTTAAAAAATGTATACATGATTACTTTCTATGTTTATTTACCAAGTCTGACAACCATTGATAAGAAAATACCTGATAACACAGGGATTGTCAAATTATCATCTAGACCTGCAAAATCTATACCTTCACTTAAAGCAGCAATGAAACCAGATAATAAAGCTAACGTGTGTAACTTGATATGATTTGAACTTTGAATATATTCAAAATCAGTAGCAAACTGAGGATATGTTGGAACAATATAACCATAAAAGAAATAACATGCAAGAACACCAGTAATAAAAGCACCTATAGAACCAGCAAGTGATTTGGAACTTGAAATTTTTGGAGACAGATATCCGAAACGGCGACCAATTGTTGAAGCTGCGGTATCTGACCAACTTAGGAGTAATACTGCCATCACTGATATATCTTTCTTTTGAGTAAGGAAGGTTATAATGACACCAAGTAAAAACCAGATAACTCCATTAAACGATTGAATTTCCTTTTCACGCATCATAAAACCAACACTTGCACAATATAAATCATTGAAGAACTTCCAGTTAAACCTCAGTAGATCTAAACTGCAAATGACAGCCCCTGCTATTGCTAATGGCGGCCAGATATCCGCAGTTTGTTTCCCCTGTGTGTATAAATAGACTGTTATAAAACCAATCGATACGTGGAACAGCTTCCTTGGAATTTCGTGTTTGTGTATAAGGGAATAGAACTTTTTGTGGAATGACAACGACAAGGCATTTATAGAATTTGTCGACGAGCTTATTGAAGTTGTCGATTCATTCATGGTTCCATATTTCAGTTTTTCAAGGGTGTTTTCCGTATCGGTATCCAACTCGTCTAATTCTTCCAAAATCATCATATCTTCATCCGATTCTTCGTCGCTTTGTTCACCATCTTCGTCATCTGAGATTTCAATCACTGTAGCTCTAGACAATGTGTAATCTGGATCGGTGGATTCATCATACGAATCGTCTATTAGATCCTGCACCAACTCTGTATCCGCTGCTGCTGCTGCTTTCTTAACTCTTGATTGTCTCAAACTCGATTTGCTATCTTGAGCACTAGATCCGCTTGCGCCTGCCATGCTCTTAACCAAAGATGCAAAAAGAACACACAAAACAACTACTTGAAATTCCTTACACAGGAATCAAAACATGAATCCAGAAAAAAGAAATGCGAATTTTCACATGTTATTTTTTCACCTCAGCCGCCTCTTTCGGATTTCACTTTACTGTTATCTTTACAAGTCTTCGAAGCATTCAAGCCATTTACGCCATTCAGATCATTCAATTCATTCAATTCATAAATAGATATCGTAAATACATATATTATTTAAATAAGTATAAAATAAAGACATGACAATCACTTCTTAGCAGCAGATTCGCCACCTTCCTTTGCACCTGTAACAACGTGAGAAACGTATTCTGCAGCGTCAGTGACAGCCTTCTTACCGTTTTCTAATGCATCATGTGCAGATTCGGACCACGTCTTCTTAGCGTCGTCGTGTCCCTTTTGGAAAGAGTCACCGACTCTTTGAGAGAAGGACTTGCTCTCTTCTGGAGCAAGGTTGCCGACGGTCTTGTCATAAGCGTCGGTAACGGATTCTTTAGCCTTGTCAAAGGTGGATTTTTGAGAATCTGGGGTCATGGATTCCTTGATCTTAGATGAAAAGTCTTTTCTGCCTGCGTCTGCCATTGTAATTAGTTGTTTGTGTTTTGTAGTTTTGGTTTGATATCAAAAGAACAGAAACAGTGGAGATGCAACAAATTGTGGGGATTCTTGGTGCTTTATATATCTGATTTCTGCACATAGTATTAAGTCTATTTTAGTCAGGGACAGGAATGTGGGTTGCAATTAGAGCAATGGTCGTCATGTCGACGTAGCCAGAATGCTGAGAGGAAAGATGGAGAAGTTGAAAGAAATGTGACGAATTTAGAGGATTTTCTTCATCTATTGTCCTCCGAAACAAAAGCCTATCCCGGCATGAGAACATATTGTTTTTTTAATCTAGAATGATGACGTTTGAGCGCCATAGTTGCTGTGGGTCTACTGGTTTATGGCTTGGCTAATTTCAAGCCATTCGTTGATCCGTTTCAGCTGGTTGCTCTCATCCCCGCATCTTAGATGATGATCAAAGCTGGTGACATCACTTGCCTTTACAACACTAGAATAAACTACTTGATTGCCGCTGCTGCTCTTTTCAAACAACACCACATCACCACTAACGTGTTCGTCTGTACCTACCAACTTGCGGCCACGTAAGTAATTCACCTTCACGGTCTTGTCGTTTCTGGTTTCCACCTCACTGCTCTTGGTCCATGTAGTAGACCCCTGCGGAACAGTGCCTGAGAATTTCACCGACGCAGGAATAACGTTCAATGTACCTGCTGCAACTTTGTCTACAATGTATTCTACCATGGTGCTAAGTGCTAATGTCTGGCTGTGTTCCTTTGTCTCCTGATAAAAGGAAGGGGTCTTTAAAATCAGGCCCAGAAGGCAAAATTGCGACATGTAGAAAAAACAAAATCAACACTTGAATATTTTTACATACGGAAAAAGAAAGAAAGAGATGTCTTTTTCAGCATCTACAGCAAGCACATGTCGCCGGAAGAACAAACAAAGAGAGTCGTTCAACAGTTTAAACACTATCCATATCTCATCTCCAAGTGGGCGGATCCGATACTTGCTATAAGTATGGGTGTGGCTGCATACTACCTGTATGAAAAAAGAGTCGGGAGAGAACCGGGACATTCACTCAACGAGCTTCTTTTGAAGAAATGGAACGGTTCTAAAAGCAGCTAATTGTGGAATTGGCACGTATATATATATAGATATCTAGGATTGGTTTATAAAAATTTAACACCGCTCAACTTACCTTGATCCACTAGAACACTTGCCTTACCCTGTTTGACCAACACGTCCAACACCTTGGTCAAGGTGTGTAGGCACATTCCATGAAATTCTTGGTTTCTGGTCATATCGCCCCACTGTAGCTCGTACACCGTAAGTATTGTGCCATTCTGGCCACTGTTATCGATCCAATCATAGAGTTTATGACACCATTCTTCAAGAGTGTGCCAGAGGATCAAGATACCCTGCTTTTTGTTGGCAGGATCGATCCATTCAGCGTGTTTACATTCGATCAGATATTGATAAATATCTAATATGAAGTCGTTATGAACATATCTATCGATGGTTTCGTTTCTAAATATACTGGCATTGTCCACTGCGTCTTCTTCGTTGTCGTCAGATGCAGAATCTGGTGAAATTGTGTTTCCGGTTTCAGAAAGTATCCACACTTGGTTGGCACTGCAGTACCCTAAAACTATATCTTTCCATTGTTCAAGCTGAGCATTGTATGTGTTTTGGTTGGGCTGTTTGGTGAAAAACGGAGGAAAACTGTAGATTGTGGGATATTGGTATTTGCTACTGGTCATTATCATGAAAAAGGCAATCTTGTATGTATGAAGGAATATTTTTTCTCGAATTCATGTCTATCGTGTATCTATCTATGTTTTTATAAGTAATACAAGATATTAATACAAGATATTAATTGAAGAAGAATGAAATGAAGACATCTAAAGTTAACCTAGATGATGCTGCCGGTAGTTATAAGAGATTGATTACACATTTGGACAAAAAGCTTTATGATTCAGGATTAAATAAAGTAAAAAGTGAATTCCACAATGATGAGGAAGGTATCGATAAAGAAATAAGCATAGAGATGCAAAAGTTGGGATTAAACGCCGAGGTTTCTCTTGATTTCGATGAAGACGATTCAGAAAATATGAAGTTGGATAAACTAGAAAACTATTTACAAAATCTTGTTGGTTTGAGGAATAAAAGCGTTGAACAACAGATTATTTCAAATGTTTTAGATAGTTTAGATGATGAAATAATACGAGAAAAACAAGATATAGAGCTTGAAAAAAGTAGAAAATCGGATTGTATCAATGAAGATATTGCACAATTGAAGACATTGCGTGATGAAAATAGAGACAAACTCGAACAAGTACAGGAACTTTTTCAAGTCTTTAAAAGCGGATCCACACAAGAGTCTATTGAAGATCAACTTACAGATGAAGATTTGAACAGAATGAAAGAAAAATATAAAAAAATTGTGGAAAAGAATCTCATGTTGAGTCATTTTGTGACGGATTTAATCACATCAATGAATAGCTGCAATATATCATCGGATGAAAAACTAGTGGAAATTCTGTTAGAATGTTCAGATTTTAAAGATTATGAATTATTGGATAAATAGTTTGGTTTTTTTTTTTACGAAAAAAAATTATATATATATATATACAAGATTCCCGGGAGGAGGTGTTTGGAAGAGCTTACATTTCAATATTGGAGAATACTCTTGAGTTGACAACATTCCAGTCGATATTATCAAATACTCTTTCTAAATATTCAGATTTACCACTCACACCATAATCGACAATATAAGCATGCTCCCAAACATTAATACAAATTAAAGGTAGAGAATAATCCTTGACTTCATTTATAATGTCAGATTTATATTTCAATAATTTTTTATAGTCGTTGAATTCAAAAACATTGTTTAAATCATATGATTGATTTCTTCCATAAAAGTAAGGGGTACCGTCATTATTACAAGAAACAATTTTCAATTCTTTGTTATGATCTTCAACGAGGAAAACCCATCCATTACCTCTCATGATGTCTGCAGCTAAAAGGAATTCATTTTTGAAATTTTCAAAAGATTGGAATGTGTTTTTAATAGAGTTTAAAAGTTGGGGTTTTATTGTTGATTCAATATCGATTTCTCCATTATTATCCTTTAATTGTTGAAAAAATAAATGGTTATTATGAGCTTGTGATGCATAATGGAAAACAGCTGCTTGTTGTGGTTTCTTTGAGGTACTCATTGCAATAGCCATAGGACTTCTAGTTTCATATTCAGTGTCTGAAGTTTTTAGAGTTAAATTTTTAGTAAGATAATCTTGGTAGTCCACCCAGGCAGTTTTGAATTGTTCTGCAGACATAAGGCCTTTAATACCATTTTGTCTAAAACCTTTTTCTAATGGTAATCTAGGTGCAGTGTGAATAAGTCTCTTGGTCAGTATCTGTCCCAACATTTTGTTTTTTATGCACTATATATATAAATATATTTCTTTCTTTGTAAATATACTTAATGTATAAGTATATATATTTATATAGATATATGTAGTGATATATCCCCTGAGTTTCTTGGTCTGTTCAACACCTAATTTTCTTGAAAGAAGTGGTAAAATGAAAAATCGTCGAGAATTTTTAAATTTTAACACAGGTTTTTTGATTATGTCAGCAGGTTTCTTTGTGCTTTCAAGAACAGTAAGAACAAGAGCCATGTACAAGAGAGGATTAGGTCTCATTGGACAATTCAGTAGATGTTATGCTCGTGGTAGAGGAAGAGTGGGACGTTTTGTTGTGGATGTTGGAAAAGAACCAATTATTCCGGGCAGATATCAAGAAAGTTCCAATAATCACATGATTAATGCGTACAAACCATCAAGTGAAAGTATAATCAATGAAAGACATAGATGCTTTGAGATATTGTCACAACCTACACTGATCATTGAAAGAAGAATTGAGTACATGAATTTATTTTTAGGCTTTGAGCAACCAAATAAGTATGCACTATATGATGCAATGGGAAATCAGTTGGGATGGTTAATTGAACGAGATTTTGGTTTAGGAAAGGCTATAATGAGACAGATTTACAAATTGCATAGACCATTTACAGTTGATGTTTTAGATATGAATGGGACTCATGTGCTGACCATCAAAAGACCTTTCAGTTTTATCAATTCTCATATTAAGGCAGTTTTACCAACAAATGAAATGGATGAAAGAGCTGCCGATTCTGACAATGATGGACTTATTGTTGGTGAAAGTGTTCAGAGCTGGCATTTATGGAGAAGAAGGTACAATTTATTTAAAAGTAGTGATGGATCTTTTGAACAGTTTGGTAAAATTGATTCCGGGTTTTTAAGATGGGAGTTCCCAGTGTTTGATAGAGACGGGCTTGTCTATGGATCTGTCAGTAGAAACTTTGGAGGGTTATTCAGAGAAGCACTTACTGATACTGGTGTTTATATACTAAGAATGGATCCTACAAGTTTTGAAAACCCGCAAACAGAAGCTGGATGGATCAACAATAAATCCTTGACTTTAGACGAAAAGGCAGTAATGTTAGGCAATGCCGTGTCAATTGATTTTGATTACTTCAGTAGACACAGTGGGGTTGGTCCTGGTCCTGGTTTTATGATGTTCGGAGGTGGGGGAGATGTTTAAATATTTCATATTATACTATAATATATACATATTTATTTGACTTATATTAATATTTAAATTTGTGTGATTGATTATGCGGAGAAACCGATAACACCACAAGCTGGTCTACCACCTGCATTACCAGTCTTTAAGGAGTCTGGGTGGCCACCCTTACCTAAATCATCTTGGCCACCGTGAACAACGACGGTTCTACCAAGAATGGAGTTTTCACCGAAAAGAGTAACTAAAGAGTCGGTCTTTGAACCCTTTGCAACACCAGCTGCGTCGGTTTGGATGTTACCTAAATCACCAACGTGTCTGACTTCGTCTTCTGGAGCACCATGGGTCTTACCGAATGGGTTGAAATGTGGACCTGCAGAAGTACAACCATTGGTGTTGTCACCAAATTGGTGGATGTGGAAACCTCTGAGAGCATTTGCATCGTTACCTTCGATTTCCCAAGAAACTGTGGTTGGTTCGTTAGCGGAGGATTGTTCGAATGAAACAACACCCTTAACTGTAGAGTCTCCTCTTAAAACTGCGACTGCCTTGACCATTGTATATAATCTGCTTGTGTTTGCTGAAACAAAAACTATCCAATCTAAATAAGCTTAAACAGCAAGATCTGGTTTCTTATAAATCTGGAGCACCGGTGGCAAAATCGCAAACTGTTCTGTAATTAGTAATTCTTTCTATCTTTCGGATGAATCATACTGGCCCGAACGGCTGTATTTTCTGCCCGGGAAGGGCCCGCCCCCGCGCTCATTGGCGCTCATTGGCGGCCTGGCGTGGGCATATCCCTGTTTGCGCCGGGGCTGGCGCAGGGCGCCTCCCATGAATTTCGGTTCGCACCGTCTCTCAGAACCTGAGGATTCTGTAACCGACGATCGTCGCCTGTGCGTGTTTTACTTCTTTACGTGTTCTTTATTGTAGTATTAAACATAATATATATATATATATATATATAAATATAAATATATAAAGGATATATTACAGGGTTTGTCAAAGACATTAACCAGAATCAATATATTACACAATGCTGAATATTTTCCGTGTTGCAGGAGACATTGCCCACTTGGTATCACATCTTATCCTTATTCAGTCTATAGAGACCAAGAAATCGGCCAAGGGTATTTCATTAAAGACCCAAATTCTGTATGCGATTGTTTTCATAACCAGATATCTCAGCTTGCTGGTGTTTGACTTCGGCTCGGTGTATAATACATTGATGAAGCTCTTTTTCTTGGCATCTACGTTCTATTCTATATACATCATCAAAAAATACACTAAAGATATTACGCAGTACATCGACGATTTCCCAATTTCTTACCTTATTATACCATGTGCAATTGCATCTCTGATTTTCAATTACAAATTCACAGTTCTGGAAATTTCCTGGAGTTTTTCCCTCTGGTTGGAGTCGGTCTGTATTCTACCACAATTGTTCATGTTGCAAAGCCAGGGTGAAGGAGATTTGCTCACAATCCACTATATTTTTGCCTTAGGTTTATACAGAGCCCTCTACATTCCAAACTGGGTCTATAGATATATCTCGGAAGATAGATTTGATTCCATTTCTGTTGTTGCGGGTATTGTTCAAACATTGGTCTATTCCGACTTTTTCTACGTCTATTATAATAAAGTCATCAAAAACAGTTTGAAATTACCACAATAAATAATATTTAATTATATTATAGAATTATATTATAGGATTATCTTATAAATGATGCGTGTATAACTTCTAATCTTTCTTTAGAGGGTAATATTCTGTACGCACCCCGTCTTTTGTAACAATCAAAATTTCTAATCCATCACCAACTTCAATATGTCTTTCTGTAGCAGATGAGAATGCATCTCTGACCAGCTGAATAACTTCTTCTAAAGATAAAAATCTCACTTCTCTCTTTTTTGTACCATTACTTTCTGGGTCCATTTGATTCTTGAAATTAACTTGATTATCTAAAAACGGCATAATCAAAGACGCAGCTGCACCACCAGCTCTACATTGTTCCCTTTCATAGGATCCAACTGGATCGAATGAATAAATTGATCCTTTACCATCTTCATCTAATCCTGCTAAAATTGTATGAACATAATATGGGAAAAATCTCTTTCCATATAACATATGCTGTATTAACCTAGCTGCACTTGATGTATTTAATTTCTTACCGTGATTGAAATGATACCATTTTAAATTACTATCAAAAACTTTCACCAGCTGTGTTGCATCACCGGCAAATCCATTGGCACTCAGCAACAGGTTATCACCAATATCGAAAACTTTTGGTTCGTATCTGGAATTGATACTATATCCTGTAGTTTGTCTTGTATCACCTGCTAAAACTGCAAAATCTTCACCTGCAATACCTAAAATTGTACCACCGTTATCTGAGTATGGGTTAAATCTATGTTCAATTGGTTCTTGACGTCTTTCATTTGCATATTCAGTTGTAGGAATACTTTTCTGCATCGTTGTTGTTTCTGTTTGCCACTTTGGAAAGAGTATCCTGTTTACTGACATGCATTCAATTCAGCAAATCTACATTTTTGCCCTCGCACCGTTAATCATGGAATTGATATGATCCGAGGGGACTGATTTCTTTGCAGGGGAGAACCTCTTCGTGGATGCACCAAATTTCGTGGGAACCCCATCAAAAACTGCTGCTGCGCTCCCTCCGTCGCCATATTTTAGCCTTCCCTCCTAGATTCTTTTAACTACCTATTTTCTTATATTCTTACCTATATGCTCTTGTTTATACTTTGTGCATACTCCTTTTTTGCTTTATGCACTACTTCTTCTTTCATATCGATGCCAGATATATCTCCTTTTTTCTAGTTTTTTAGTTTTGTTGAAAATAAAACCGTAAAAACCAAAAAAGAAAGCTTTTAAAGTATTAAATGTTTAAATATATAATATTCAGACCTTATCTTTTGAACTGCATGTTTACTTTAAAACAAAGTTTTATTTGTTTGTTCAGCATTTTTACTTTGAAGAATCAAATATTAAAACGTTTAAATTGGACTTAGGAAACAGTAATGGTCAAAACAAGAACATCATTTTTACTTTTAAATTTATAAAACATTTATAACGTAAATTTTCTAGTTGTTATAAAAATGTACTAATAAACCAATTAATAATCATTTAAAGGGTTCTTACCTTTTTGGTATTCATATATATATGATTGCTTTTAAAGAAGGCTCATGAATTTTCTTAAAAAATTAATTCTATGAGGTTACGTTTTGACATTTGAAAAAAATAATTTTGACAATAAACAACTTCTCATTGGTACAGACATTTTTGTCATATTAGCAACTATATAAAACAAGGCTAACACGCTTTGTTTTTAAAAAGTTATTTGTTAAGGCTTTGAAGAAATGAAAAAAACACAAATAAAGGTAACAACAAGGATTTTTGTCATATTTGAGATTGGTCAAGTTTTTCCACAAAGCGCAACATTTTAGTTTGTTTTATATTTAATATTTAAATATGTTTCCATTTACAACCATTGGGGATGCTTGCACAAACAATTCAATCAATATACTATTAATCACAAAATTTAAGTTTATCAAATTATTCAAAGGCAAACTGTATATTTGCCTTTTAAAATCAACTTAAATGAGCCTAATGTTTTTATCTATTTTTTTTTGGTAATCTAGTCAGCTGATAGTTTTTACATGCTTTGTCATTATCGTCTTTTCCCGTTAGAAGGGAAGCTTTATAAAAATTAATACAACTAACTTTAAATATTGTCTTATAGTTTTGGCTAACTTAACTAAAGTTCTAAAGAGTGTCTTTTTGTAAAACTTTTGACAATCTAAAAAAAAATAAGCAACTCTCTAGACTGTAACAGTCTCACAACTTAAAAGACAAGTGGATTGTCACTAAAAATCAAATTTAACAATTTCACAATACTTTTTGCAATATATCGGAAAACAGAAATATATTGTTTTATTATTTCATCAATCGAACTGAAACTTGCACATATTCATTCGAGAAAGCGCCGAGAGTAAAATAGATAATTTTTATTTTTATTTTATGATTTGTCTGGTTTCAATCTCAGTTATAAAAAGTAAGCATCTACTCACAACAACGCTCTAAAAAATATATTTTAATTTGTAAAAAGCTCACGACCTTTATTTCAAATAATCTCAGAGACAAAAGTGGGAATGAAAAGTTCTCTTAATAGCAATTCAAATTTGCTTTTGCAATCTTAACATACGATATTTTGGACTCAAAAACACCATTTTTGCTTAACTTGTTGTTAGTGCCTCGTATTAGGTTTGTATTAATATCACCTTAATGATTTGATCTGTGTCAGGTGATATCTTGATCTTTAGAGAACCAAAAAGACAGAGAAAAGTTGTCCCAGAGAGGCTCAGCAAACTAACAGAAGACAAAAAGACATAACATGGTTCGCCGTAAAACTCCACATCCGCTTAACGACATTAACATGCAGCAGCGGAGTTAAGCACCGAGTATCAATACTAAATTTTAAATCTTGCATTGAGAAGGGCTGATAATTTCTAAACATAACATGCATATCCGATTTTCACTACTACATCGTCAAGAGTAATGTTTCTTCTATTTCTTGAATAATTCTGTTTTTCTCTTATGCTATAATGTACTGCCGGAGGACTAAAAAATTAGTGGAACTGTTACCGATCTCACAAGAATTCGGTAACATCCTAGTTTCTGCCAGAAAGTGCCTACGGATTTTAGAATAGCTCATCTCCACGAGGTGAGGATCAAGCACAACCGGTGACGTGTATTTTCCAATGGGTATTTTTTTCTTGATAGGAATATTCTTATGCAAGACGCGTTTAAAGGGCCTAGTGAAAAATAAAGAAGACACAAGAAAAATTGACGGATCGAAAATACAATTCAAAATACCCTATTACTGGTAACACAAAATAGTTTTGCTGTTACACGAAAAAACCAAAAAACGCCACACGTAGGATTCCTTTGTGAATAGATACCATACATTTCAAAAAGATAGCTACTTGTTTTTAAAAAGAAATTGAAATTGGGTATGAGATATAGGACAGCTTGTATTGAGTCTAGCAAAACAAGACTGTTTTTGTCAATAAAAGCCACTCACAGAGTTTCATCATCCATCGGAGTTTCAAGTGTTTTTTTTGTAAAAAAACAAAAAACATAAAACTAACGCCACACAAGAGTGTAAAATTGATGAGCGTTTCTTAAGGGTTTGATTTCTGTTATCTGAGTTAAAGGAAACACTAGAGCTGTTATCGAGGCTGTAGTTTGTTTGGACAATCTGAACAGGCCGCAAAGCCCCGCGGGGTAAAGAAGCATTTTGAGACTAGCCGTTTTCTATTATGCATAATTTCAGACGCACCTGTCACCTTTTTGGGAAAAAATGTTTGGCAGAGCAAAAAAGGGATGCCATATGCGGTTAGTCAAAAATGTTTTATTCCTAAAAATATACACAGCATTGTAGATCTATCATATTAAATAAAAACAGTTCACATTTGTTTATGAGTAGTGTCATAGTTTAATTAAAATCACAATCACAAGTTTTTGTGATGGGATGAGTTTGTTTACGTTTCAATTGGAAGTTTGGTTTCCTTAATTCCAAACACTTGACGAGTGCTATTTTTATAGATATCATGAAACTAATTTGTGAATTGTATTTTGGTTTAAAATTGATTCATTTTATAACACAGACTGGATTATAGACAGTGTTAATATAAAACATTTGTTGAATTTCAAAATGGTTAAATTCAAGACATTTGTCGTCAAAGAATAAATGCTTTGCACTATGTTTGTAAAAGAAGAAACTGAAATCAATTGAATTCAACTGAAATAAAATCATATTAACATCTGCAAAACTCTTAAACCAAATTAAAATATGAAGTTTTTTGGCTTAAATACTTTAGCAATACTTGTTGCTTCACATTGCTCAAAAGTTTCAAGTAGAGCTATTGGGGCACCTCCAGATGCCACAACATATACTCACAATCCTTCTACAACATATACAACTCTTTCGGGAGCAACACCAATTGGACATGCTACTACATGCTCAGTCAATCCAGTTTATAATGGCCGCCAAAAACGTGCTACTGTCTCGTTTGACCCTGTGGTTACACCACTCTCCAATGGCCTTTTCAAAGGTGTCATTCATTTTGAATGCGAAGTTTACTCAGAGTATGACGACGTGGAAGAAATCAAAATATTGAGTAAGATGAGAGAAACAAATCAAGTTTACTTATGGAATTGGTTTAATCCTACCGTACTTCTTGATAATGGATGCTATTGGCAGTCGGAATTCACATTCAGTGTGTCAGAAAAAGAAGGCGACTCAGGCGTTGTCTGTATGGATAATAGCATGCAAATTCAAATTGATTTAAAAACAGGCGGTTCTTTTGACTTGAGTTTTGGATGCACAACGGGCGATGAGCAGTTTCAAATCCCAAATTTATGTTTTGACCGTCCTGAACCTGAAAATCAGTTACCACACGAATATGTAACTTCCTATACATACTGTGGAACAACTGCATCTATTCATTGTTTACCTTCTGCAACCGTTGTTGGAACTCATAATGGTACACCAGTTAATGTATTCACAACATCATGTACCGCTACAGCCTACTTTGAAACCTGGAATTATATTAATCAGCCAACAAATACTCTTACTAATACTGCAACTACTTCAATAGCAACCATCTATTTCTCGGATGCCACCTCTTCCTACCAAGTTATTAATTTTGTCAAATTTGTTGATAATGGTTGTACTTTATCAAGCACATCAAGCACCTCAAGCACATCAAGCACATCAGGTACATCAAGCACATCAAGCACCTCAAGCACATCAAGCACCTCAAGCACCTCAAGCACCTCTAACACCTCAAGCACCTCAAGCACATCAAGCACATCAAGCACCTCAAGCACCTCAAGCACATCAAGCACCTCAAGCACATCAAGCACCTCAAGCACATCAAGCACCTCAAGCACATCAAGCACATCAAGCACCTCAAGCACCTCTAACACCTCAAGCACCTCAAGCACATCAAGCACCTCAAGCACCTCAAGCACATCAAGCACCTCAAGCACATCAAGCACATCAGGTACATCAAGCACATCAAGCACCTCAAGCACATCAAGCACCTCAAGCACATCAGGTACATCAAGCACATCAAGCACCTCAAGCACATCAAGCACCTCAAGCACCTCAAGCACCTCTAACACCTCAAGCACCTCAAGCACATCAAGCACATCA
>JAJMJV010000034.1:0-80814 GCA_030563725.1 Pichia awuae
AACAGCAACAGCAACAGCAACAGCAACAGCAACAGCAACAGCAACAGCAACAGCAACAGCAACAGCAACAGCAACAGCAACAGCAACAGCAACAGCAACAGCAACAGCAACAACAGCCACCACAAGTAGTGAAAAATGAAAAGGTAAAGAAAGAGAAAAAGAAGCAACCGTCCAAGACTAATAAATCAAAGATCAAGCCGCTATCCTCTGTTTCAACTCCAGCTTCAGCAGTTGCTCCTTTGTCTTCTGATTTGGCCAACAATGAAACAATAGTTGCCACTGCAACTTCTACTGCAATGATACCCGAAGAATCCATTGAAAATAGAGAGTCTTCAATTTATTATTTGCCACCACACCCACCTCAAACCTTGGATAAACTTCAAAAAAAATATCCTAATGTTGAAATCAAAAATATTCAAAACCCATTGGCAAAAGTTGATTCTTTCGTAATACCACAACTTCAAACAGATGTTTCTTATGATTTTTTTAATTCTCCAAAATCAAAAATTTTCACACCTTCAATTTATCCAAATTCTTTAGATATAGAAACTGCAAATGATTTAAAAGATTTACATGAAAATTTATTAATTCAATATGAATTAGAAGATTTAGAACATATTGCTAAATTAGATAATTCTTTTAAACATGAATATGAAGCTTTTAAAATGCTACCTTATCAAAAAGCTTTGAGAGGTTACGTTTTATCTGGAATTTTTCATCAAAATATGTTATTAATTAATCATTTACCTAATTTTTCCGCAAAGATTAGAAATATTTGTGTTGAAGATTCATCACTTGTAAATGCATTGTATTCACATCAAAAAGAATTGAAATTAGAAAAGGAAAAATCTCAAGTAATTGAAAGACAGGAAACTTTGATCAGCGCTTCTAATGATTATAAGAAAACTATAATGGATAAAAACTCAAGATTCCAGAAATTAGTTAAAAATTTAGTAAATTATCACCAACAAACTGAAAAGGAAGAACAACGTAGAATTGAAAGAAACGCAAAGCAGAGATTACAAGCTTTGAAAGCAAATGATGAAGAAGCGTATGTTAAACTTTTAGATCAAACTAAAGATACAAGAATTACTCATTTACTTAATCAAACCAATTCTTTCTTAAGTAGTTTAACTGAAGCTGTTAGAGATCAACAAAAGGAAACGCATGATAAAATGATCAAAACAGGCCACACTGATGAGAAAGAGGAGGAAAATAATGAAGAACTTGATGAAGAAGAACAACTAAATAATGATTATTATCAAGTTGCCCATAGAATTACAGAAAAAGTTGATAAACAGCCTTCGATATTAGTAGGTGGTACATTAAAGGAGTATCAATTGCAAGGTTTAGAATGGATGGTATCTTTATATAATAATCATCTTAATGGTATTCTAGCTGATGAAATGGGTTTAGGTAAGACTATTCAAACTATTTCTTTATTAACTTATATAACGGAAACTAAAAACTCACCAGGTCCCTTTTTAGTTATTGTTCCTTTAAGTACTTTACCTAATTGGAATAATGAATTTGATAAATGGGCACCAAGTTTAAAAAAAATCAGTTACAAAGGTGCTCCTGCATATAGAAAAGAGCTCGCTCAAAGGGTTAAGAATAGAGACTTTAATATTTTATTAACAACATATGAATATATTATTAAAGATAAATACCTCTTGTCTAAAATTAAATGGGCTCATATGATTATTGATGAAGGTCATAGAATGAAAAATACCAAATCTAAATTATCTTATACATTAAATGAATTTTACCACACTGATTATAGATTAATTTTAACAGGTACTCCTTTGCAAAACAATTTACCTGAATTATGGGCATTACTTAATTTTGTTTTACCAAAGGTTTTTAACTCTGTGAAATCTTTTGATGAATGGTTTAATACTCCATTTGCAAATACTGGTGGTCAAGATAAAATTGAATTATCTGAAGAAGAAACTTTATTAGTTATTAGAAGATTACATAAAGTTTTGAGGCCTTTCCTTTTAAGAAGATTAAAGAAAGATGTCGAAAAATCTTTACCAAACAAAGTTGAAAAAGTTATCAAATGTAAATTATCTGGTTTACAAGCTAAAATGTATCATCAAATGCTTAAATATAATAAATTATTTATTGGTGATCAAGAAAATAAAGCTGTTGGTATTAAAGGTATGAATAATAAATTAATGCAATTGAGAAAAATTTGTAATCATCCATTTGTTTTTCAGGCAATAGAGGATATGATTAATCCGACTCATCAAAATAATGATTTGATTTGGAGAACAAGTGGTAAATTCGAATTATTAGACAAGATTCTGCCAAAATTTAAGGTAACTGGTCATAGAGTTTTAATGTTTTTTCAAATGACTCAAATTATGGATATTATGGAAGATTTTTTAAGATTTAGAGATATTGCATATATGAGGTTGGATGGTGATACAAAGGCAGACGATAGAACATTGTTATTGAAAGATTTTAATGAAAAGAATTCACCTTATGATGTTTTTCTTTTATCAACAAGAGCCGGTGGTTTGGGATTAAATTTACAAACTGCAGACACGGTTATTATTTTTGATACAGATTGGAACCCGCATCAAGATTTACAAGCACAAGATCGTGCACATCGTATTGGACAGAAAAATGAAGTTAGAATTTTAAGATTAATTACATCAGATTCCATCGAAGAGTATATTTTAGAGAAAGCACACCAAAAACTAGATATTGATGGTAAAGTTATTCAAGCTGGTAAATTTGATCAAAAATCAACTGCTGAAGAACAAGAAGCTTTATTAAGAAAATTGATTGAGAACGAAGAGAATCATAATGAAAACGAGGAAGATTTGAATGATGAAGATCTGAATGAAATGTTAGCTAGAAATGAAGAAGAAATTGAAATATTTAGAAAAATAGATGATGAAAGAGAAAAAAATTGGAATTCCAATTTACCAAGATTATTTAGCGAGAGTGAATTACCTGAAGTTTATCATCAAGAGATTGTTGAAGAAGAAGAAGAGCCTGATGATAATATCAATTATGGTAGAGGTACAAGAGAACGTAAAACAACTCATTATGATGAAAATATGACAGAGGAGCAATGGCTAAGACAAATTGATGGTTTAGTCAGTGATGATGACGCTGATGGGGACTCAAAACCAAGAAAAAGGAAGAAGAAGTCAGGAAAGACTAAAGTAGAATCAGATAATGATGTTAAGAAAGAAGAAACTGAAGATACCCCAGATAAAGATTTTGAAGCTACTAAATATGAAGATGAGGATGAGATAGATGACCACGATTCTAAACGTGCTAAAATTGGTGAACTACAAAAAAGTAAAAAGATAGCATCAAAGAAAGTAACATCATCCAAATCAGTATCCGAAGTTTCAGAATCAATGGCTACACCTCCTGTTCGTAGACGAAAGAATTTTGGAACTCTACCATTGTCGAGAGATTTATACCCATCCGTAGAGCCTGTTGGTGAAGAACGTGTAATTTTACAGACTCGGATGAATGAAATTGTTGATTATGTTCAAAACTATAGCAACTCAATGGGAAGGAAATTGTGCAAAATTTTCAATGTTAAACCTCAAAGAAGACTGTACCCAGATTACTACGTTATTATAAAACATCCAATTGCATTTGATACGGTCAAGCGAAGAATTAATAATTGGACTTATAATACATTGGAAGAATTCATGTATGATATTCATTTGATTTTCAAAAATGCAAGATTGTACAATTTAGATACATCTGTTTTATACGCAGATTCAATGGTTTTAGAATCTCAAGCCTTGAAGATGTTTGTAAATTATGTTCACAAAAGTCTTGATTTTACAGAATTTGACAAAAAGTTAGGATTAGTTAAACCTAATGGTAGTTTAATTCCAGATCCAATTGTTAAATGGGATGAAAATAAGAATGAATCTGTTATTATTGACGATGATGCTGAAGAAAACGAAGAAGAAGGAGCTACAGACGATATGGATGTAGATATAAATACCAAAGACAACGTTGAAGAGAACGTTGAAGATAAAGCTGCAGATAAAGCTGCAGATAAAATTGAAGATCATGTTGAAGATCATGTTGAAGATCATGTTGAAGACAATGATAAAGATGATGAAAGTCAAGAAAATATGTAATTTATATTAGAAATGTATAACAAAACACTAAGAATTTAATTTAAAAATAATATTTAATAATCACAAATATAAAACTGGAAATTACTTATTCTAATTTTCTCTTTTTTAAACTATTCATATCACTCCCACTATTCATATAGTTTTCAGCATCTATATCTATACCCAAACTTTTGATACAGTCCAACAAGGTGTAAGAACCCACTAAATCAAAAGAAAATCCAACACTTGCTTCACAATTAGGACTGGACATGGTTTCTATATATTCATCATGCAACATATCAAAAATCAACATGGAATTTGACGCAAACTGGTCAAGTCTTGGGTGATGATTGGCTTTGTGTAATAATTTAGTAACAATAGTAGTCCTATTATACAATGGATTTTTAACTTCATGAATACATTCCATTTCAAACACACATTTTCTGAATGACCAAACCAAGAAATTTTCTTCGATAATTTCCACTCTTTCCAAAATGTTGTACTCCCAAATACCACGTCTCAATCTATTCATAGCTACTAGCAACCGCATACCGGAGATTTCTCCATTACTATCGTATTGGTCAATCACATCTCTTAAAAACTGTGACGAACAATTATGTCGAATACATTCATGAACCAATGTATTGATCAATCCTGGAGCTCCCACAATAGACTCTGTTTGCGTGAACAACTTCTCCGAAAGGCCTACAGTTGAATCATCAGGTGCTCTCAATCCAATCTGTTCAAATTCATATCCAATTTCCCGATATATATGTCCAATGTGAAATTTACATTCACTTGCAACCAATGGTTTAGTTTTTCTCAGATTATTTATTTGCAATCGACATAGTTTTTCATCAAATACCACGTTATCCGGAAACTGCATCTTTCTGATGTCTTACAGCATTGCAATAAAGACATCCCACTTTACATTCAAAACATCTTCTTTCCGCAAATAAATGTATAACCACAGCCCGCATTTCTGTTTTGGGAAATGCCAGCCAAAGATTTCATCTAGTTGTTAAAAAGGACATTTAAGACTGATACACCACTCAGTTACACCGCTCAGTTACAGCACTGAATTACACCACCCGTACTAACATCACCCAGAACTTATGCTAATAAATAATACGGCTCAGTTCCAACACCCCTTTTATGCTTTTGATAGATTTTTTCTTTGGGAAATTATTTTTCTTGTGAAGATCTGATGGGTTTCTTTTATGCTCTGCTTCCTGTATACTTTGCACTTGTAATTCACAGTTCCTATTATTTCCACCGTATAACCTTTAATTGGACATGCTTTGTTTTAAGATAGCTGAGATAACATATCTGAATTTAGGGAACACAATTAAACATTATTCATTTTTTCATTAGTTTTTGACTTATTTTTGCTGATTGTGGGGCAGCAAAATGTCATTCCAGTGTATCTTTAATATTTCAAGATGTGAAAAAATTAAAATCTTTTTACACCTGTTGCAAACAGATTTTTAAACTGCTATAACACTATGCACATAGAATTGAAGTACGGGATGAAGTAACCCTGCAACTTTTTACAATGGCGTTGGTGGTGCGTGGCACACTCTCATTTATACCGGTACCATTGTCTCTTTTTTTTATCAGAACTTTGTTATGTGACTTGATATTTTTTAAAACCAAAAGTTGTTAAAACCCCAGGGAGAAACACCCGAGTGAAAAGCAGACATGCCAAAAACTGCGTTATAGACTTTAGAAGCAGAATGTTGGCTTTTTAAAACAATAACACCACTGAAACTTGAGCAATTTAAACTATCATCTGATGAAAGTTTCACAGGAAGTGTTGTGCCAAATCTAAATAATTCATTTGAGATAATTTGCCTTTTCTTCACCCTTTTCAACATTTACAAATACTAAACTTGCTTTTAATATATCTGCTTTACCAGCTGTGCAAGCAACAAAATCTTCCAAATTCCCCTGTTGTAGATTTTAAACAATATCCAGTTTGCGGTATATATTTTCTATTGACATCATGTTTTATGTATAGTAGTTTACAGAATTTTGGAAAGCCTTTAAGATCACACAGCTATTTGGCACCAAATTATATAAACAATAGTAATCCACTTAGTCTGTTTTGTAACAGTTTGGTGTTTTTGTTGATTTAACATATGGGTATAGACTTTTGGTTTGTATGTTGTCAATTATTACAAAATGTTCAAAGTGAATACTGGGTTTGCTTTTGGTAAATCAAAACTAACTTTATGAAAAATAAATCAGTTGCTTTTTTTGAAATAAAAAACATTACAATACTGAATATATGTTAAACACAACTCAAAGAGCCAAAGAGCCAAAGAGCCAAAGAGCCAGACATATGCATAGCAAAGCAAGTCTTAATACTGCTGCGCCGCATACGGAAAGTCCAGTTGTTTTTTCCTTTAACGTTCGAGCAACTTAAGTGAGAGAATATATATTTTGTTATGCATACATATATATTGTTGTACTTAGCAGGACATCTCTGTAGATATAGTAGTGTGTGTGGGAGGCATAATTGGCAAATAGGGGCCAAATCTTAGATATTATTAAAATGGTCACACATAGAGTTTACCAAAAACAGCTCAGTGACACATTACAGGCACAATTCATTTTTGAAAGCTGTCCAATATTTGCCGGAACCGACGACTTTTCGGTATTGGTTCGACTTAAATATACAGGAAACATCTCAGATAATAAGGACATTGGAGTGAAATTGCGTGATCCGTTTTCATCGAATTCCAAAGATGAAAGCACAAACACCACCGACTCCAGTGATGTCCAGATGCATTCCGAAGTTCAAAACTCAGAAAACCATACGGAACACAGCACTTGGTTTGGAAGTCGATTTTCAACACAGCTATCAAATGCAACAAGGTCTTTGTTTCTACAGAATTTAAACGATTCCAATGAAAATGAAAAATCTAGCTTGAAAGACGGGATCAAAAAGAAGGAAAAGCAAACTCTTTTTTTGGGATATGGCCAAATACTGGGCCATTATTCAATCAATGAAACAATAATTGACTATTCGATTTTTAAAGACTTACAAAAGAGTACCATTTTTGAAGGAAAATACGCAGGTATTCAAGGACTAAACGCCCATATTGATGAAAACGACGACAATTCCGGTGTTTTGTCGGGATTGAATGTTCTTTATAACACAGAAATGAATTCATTATCAGGATCAGGTATCGAGGATCAGATGAAATTTATTCCATTTTACAGCTCGGATCAAAATATTGTCTTTTCTGAACTGGTGTTTGATCCTGAATCGTGGTGTAATGAATCCCAAAATTCCGATAATGTTAAATCGTTTTTCATTACTTGCAAATTACCTAAAGATTTACCACCAACTTATAAAACAGAGGCGGTTCAAATTAACTATCATTTTATATTAGGATACCAAATGATGGAAGGTAAAAAGATTATAAGTAAAACGGTGTTTGTTCCACTGAAAATTCAACCTTTTGTTGATAATTTTGGTAGGCAGCCAGTTTTTCATTTACAAAAGGTAAGATTAAATATGCCACTCGAAGAACTCTCAATTGAAGATGTTTCTCAACATCTATCGCTTAATTATAGGCATGGGTCTATTTTGGCAACGCCAAATGATGATTCCAGAAGGATTAGTTTTAGAAATCTAAAGAGAATGTCACTAGCAACACCAGATTCTCGACTATCTTCAATGACAAATCCATCGTCATTAAGTTTACAGAGAGCTAAAAAATCTTCAATCAGTATGATGTCCAGTGTTGTAAAACTTGATAATGATGTTGTGAATTTCCTTGAGACGTTAGACACATTAGATTCTGCTGATATCAATGATATCATCGAAGTGCAAAAAAAGTTTGAAAAAGAACAAAACCAATCAAAATTATTTAAATTCAATGTCAGAGAAAATTTAATGCAAATATTGGCAGATTATAAATACGTTCAAAAGCAGAGCATTACAAATGCCAATTTTGATGAGGATTTGGAATATGATCATCTTTTACCTAAAGAACAGCAAGTGAAATACCTCATTAGGCAGAATCAAGCGTTGATAGCTACTATCAATTTGAATAGGGGTATTTTCAAATTAGGCGATTCGATCAATTTAAATATATTTTTTGATCAAGGAGATTATGATACAACGGGTATTGAATTACGATTATTAAAACATCAAATCTTTTATCGTGAGGAGTACCTTAAAAAAGGTAATTATGACGAAATATCATCAAGATTAGATAAGAATATTTTAGAAACTATTTTATTTGAAAAATTAATCACCACATTTAATGCAACGTCAATTAATACCGATATTTTAATTCCAACAGAAACAGAACCACAATTCAAGACAAACTTCTTTTCTTGCAAATATTACCTTCAAGTTCGTTTTATCACGATAGATAACTTTGATTCCACTGAAAATGGTGCAAAGTTTGAAGCAACAGAAGGAACGGACAACCAACCTGATCCTGGTCTTGTTAAAAGGGACAAAAAGTCCATGATGAAGAACATTTTCGTTGATACCAGTGGTTCAATGTTGTTTAGAGCTACAGAGAATTTGAGCAACGCCAATGAATTTTATATTCGTATTCCCGTTGTAATACTTCCTACATATGAGCAAGATTTTGGTCTCATAACTACCACAGTATAATAATTATGTGTATTATAGTTAAAGCTATAGTTTATAGATGACGAATATTCATGCTTTTGATTGGATTCATTTATCTCTTTTAGGAAACTTACGCGTAAAAAAATTTTGGAAAGTTTATTGAGTTTTGACACTTGAGAAGGCCAAAGAGGTGCCATTCTCGTGTTTGTATCTATCAATTCGTCACATCTTGGGTAACTAATCTTTTAAAACGGATTGCAATGTCTATAAACAACGAAAGAAAGCTTTTAGCGGCTAAAAATTATGAAGATCCTGTGTACCTAGACCATTTTAAACGAAATTCATCACCAATTCCACAAACTCCATTCCTGGAAGCAGGGCTGAATAAAGAGAATTCACTGAGTAAATTAGACAAGCAAGTAGCAGAGATGAAACGAAAACAGAAACATCACGTTTTTATTGGATCCCCAAATAAAAAAATAGGTAAAAAGAACGAAATTAGCTCCAACTCTTCATTATCTACATCACAAGAGCATATTCTTGATAAGGTGAACACTATAAATGATACAACCAAAAATATAACTACATTTTCTTTATCGCCTCCTTTAAACAGGCCGCAGCAATTGAAGTTTTCTAAGAATGATTCTTTGAAAAGTATGCAAAGCTCAACATATTATGATGAAACTAAAAATAATGTAAGAACAAGTTCTCAAAATGAACATGTTGCAGATTTCATTTCAGATACTCAAATAATAAACCCATCAAATACATCATCATTCAACCTTAAAAAAAATACTATCCCAGTTTCAAAACCTGAAAAAACAAGTCCAATAACTGTAACGCACATTGTTGAAAATGGAGGATCGACCACTGTTCCTAATCTAAAACGGCCATTGGAAAATTTTGGAATTAAAAGGAAGTATAATGAAAATGAACTTCTCTTGTCTTCCCCAATAAAAAGGGTTTTAACACCAAATTCTAAAAAACAAGTTGCATTTTCTAGTGATGTTGAAAGCGAACCCCTTACATCCTCTCCAATCAAAGGTACAACACCTCGATCAATTTTGAAGATTACTGATTTTGAAAATTCCAAGGTTGCTTTTTCAGTAGAAGAAATTATGAAACAAGATTTAACTAAAAATGAATCTTGGCCATTAGGCATGGTTTTATTAATTCCATCAGGTTACCCTGATCTTTCAAAATTATTGATAGAATTAGGATCAGCTTTAGGTAACAAAAAGTTCAATAGGCAATATGAAGTATATGCTACATTAAACCACCTAATTAAGACTAATCCAAGATTAGATTCTCCACAGTCGCCATTCACCAAGCAAACAATCAGAACTATTGTATCCTCCGTTAAATTTAATCTTCTTGCTCTTGTTATAGATTTGAAAGAGGGATCTAATGCATTTAAATTGAGAACATCTTCTCAGGGCTTAAAATTAGTTTCTTCATTACATCAACTCACAGGTAACATAAACGATATTTCTACAATATATGATTGTGTCATTAAACTTTTGCAAAGCAAAAATATTTCTAAAGGTTTAACTATAGCCATTCTTCAATTTTTAAAAGTTTTGCCAGAAAATTTATACGATAAATTGGAAGCACTAAGCAGGAGTTTAATACAGATGAAAAATTTTACAAGTGCTTCAATTACGGCAGAAAAACTGAATATATTAAAAAGATTCATTCTTTTACAACCTGCATTGTTAAATAAATGCAATAATCAAATTTACAGACATGTTTTACTTTCCATAATAAATACCGATGTTCCTGGTTATAATAAGATTTTATTAAGCGCAATATCAATTTTAACATGTTCAGCTAAAAACGATGAATCAAAGGTTACATTAATTAAATTATTATCAGAAAAATTAGATGATTCTTTTAATTCTTTACAATCAAATACTGATATTAACCTGGAATCATGGATGTCCATAGGACAAGCATTATGCGAGACCTTGAAATACTTGATTCACATACAATTGTATACGCAAGCAGCTAAAATATGGTCATATATGATTTATATGGTTAGTTACGGTAATAAAAATTTTATGATTCAAGACTGGGACAATTTCAGCTATTTTAAAAATGTGTTTGAAGTGTTATATTCACAACCACAAGGGACTATTTTTGCTATTGAAGCTTGGAAATCAATTGTTTATAATTTTCAAATAGTTAGTGTGAGAAATTTGTCCGATAAGCAATTAAGAGATAGGATTAATTGTTTATTATTACCATTTCAAACCATTCAACTTCAAATGAACAATGAAACTATAAAACAATGGACATGTGACCAAGGCTATATAATACTTTACTGCAGGATATTTTATGCTTTAAGGTTACATCTAGAAGAATCAACAAAAGAATCACATTTATGCATTTTATTAGAGGCTATATTGAGACCTCTGATTAACTTGAAGGAATGGGATTACATGTATACCTACATTCTGAAAATGATTTTTACATCGGATAGATACGTCTATATCGAATCTGCGGATCTGTGCTTTTGGTTATCAGATCTTGAAAAATGGAAAAGTAGAATCTTGCCTATTCCAAAGACACTATTTAAAAATAGCAATGTTTTTGATGTTATTTTAAAATTTGTCATGAAATTATCAACATTTTCTATTGACTTAGCCTGCAAGCTTATTAATATAAGTGTCTAC
Source organism: Pichia awuae (assembly GCA_030563725.1). NCBI lineage: Eukaryota > Fungi > Ascomycota > Pichiomycetes > Pichiales > Pichiaceae > Pichia > Pichia awuae. Next base: position 11,385 of record JAJMJV010000034.1, read on the forward strand.
ATTCCATTAGATAATCTCAAATTGGCACTTTCTTTTAAGGAGTATACCAACATAGCAAATATGACAGCCGAACTTATTGTGAACATATTTTCATTATTTGATTTGAATCGTACAGAAAATGCTGAGGATATTTTCAAATTAATTGAACGAGTTGATAATGATTTACTTTTTTTCAAGCTAAATGACGATCATGAGTATTTGCTGGTTAGACTTTTGAACAAGTTCAAAGGAGGTGCTAGCATTGAAGTTTCAAACCAATTTTTAAGACTATGTTCCAATAAAATTGACAAGTCAAAATTGTTTTATTTGTGTTTATTATCTGAATTTTATGAGAACACTAAATTGTTTGTAAAAGCATATGAAATACCGGAATTTATTTGTGATGCCAGAAGTATTAAACAACTTCAAATACAAGAAAATTTAATAATCACAACCAAAGAGCAAGAGAGAATTGTGTTGAATTTGCTAAAATTACTACAATTAGTGGATAGTTTTGAATCTAAATATAGTGCTTTTATTAAAATTTTGAATCAGTCTGAAATTTTTGAATGCCTCAAACCAATACAGAGATTTGATTTATTACAATGTATTGTTCAACTTAATGTAACTTCATTAAACATCAGCGTATTCTATAATAATACACCACATTTGATGTTAGAATCAGCGTTAGAAGTATTTGATAATGAAAATGGTCAAGCAATTCATGGACAACTATTGGCTAACTTTTTACGTTATTTTAATATGCTAGAATTGATGCCCGAATCATGGATTTCCATTATTGGTAATAAGCTTATTCATTTGATTCATTCAGAAATTATCTATGATGACCAAATACTTGATTTTATTTCAAAATTAACTCAAAAATTACCTTCAAACATAGTATATAAACTGAAAAAGACAGCAATCAAACGTAAAGTTTACAATTTACCATTTTTAAATGGAAACTGCAGAGAAGCTAATATCAATGGAACTATTCCTATCCATCATAATGTGGACTATAATAAGGACTACGGGATCACAAATACTCAAATAATCAGTGATGGTGAATATATGAATGATGCTGGTACTGTCATTGCAAGTGATTCAAAAGTCCAAAATTCATTAATGCAAGTTTTTTTGAACTCCAATGCAGAATCTACAGAGGAATCTATACCAGCTGACAATCTGAAATCATTTATTATTGATAGTATTAAAATTGAAAAAAAAGAAGAATTAGTTGAAATTCCATCAAGTCCTGAAAAACCAACTGTAAGTAATTTGGATGATATGAATGTTTCTCCAGTCAAACGTACACGGTCACAGACTAATTTTGTTGAAGAATTAAGTTTAGAAGAATGGCAAACACAGAGAAAAAAGACCAAGAAGGAAAGGAGGCTGGAAAAAAAGGAAAAGAAGGAAAGGAAACAGAGAAAAGAACAAAGACGAAAAGATAGAGAGAGAAGTAGGAGTCAGAGTATAGAGAATGAAGTGGAATTTGAAGATCTTACCAAAACAGATGAAGATGCTGGAGAAAGTGAAGAATCAGATGTCGATGAGAAGGAAAGCAGCATTCAAAACCCCGATTTAACCCACTTTAAAATATTATTAAAAAGGTTAATTGTCTCTAGAATCGATATTGGTAAGGAAAACAAGGAAGATTTAGAAAAAGATTTGATTTTGATGCTAATGAAGCTCAAACAATAACGATAAAATACTTATATATTACCTATTTCTACATATGTCATCAGTAATCTCATACCGATTGTTACAGAATCGACAAATTTAATTTCGGAGAAATCGTTTTTCATTTTGTTGGTCAAACAACTTAGACCTGCACAACCGAGTAAGATTATTCCCACTTTATTAGCCATTAAATATTCTATGTTACGTTTAATGGTCGGATATGATTCCGGTTTATGTAAATCAAGTACCGGTATTCCGGAAGCTTTTGTTCTGATGAATTTTGAATTCGGAAATGATTTCGATTCATGTGCACAAAATCTAGTGATTGCGTCATCTAAAAGAGGTTCCCATTCATCTCCTGATGTCAAAATGGCTGCCTTTGTTTTAGAAGATGCAAATTGTAATGCATACAACATAGATGCTTGAAAAATCCCCATGACTACGGCATATGGTTTAACATAATTCCGTAGTTTTTCAACTAATGGGTGATCACTGTAACAGGCAATTAGATATCCATCAAAATGGGTGAAAATCTCCGGATTATTGGTCTCAATGTCATTTATCACTGCATCACTGGAGATATTTGCCTCTGTTTCGTTATTGATGGATTCCGGGGCTGCCGGGTTCGACTTTTTAGACGCTGTATAATATCTAATCTCTGTGGATTTAGGAAGATTCAGACCTTGAATTTCTTTTTCTAATGACAGAGTCATAGATTCCGTCGAGTTCGGGTTGATCACTAGCAGCTTCATTTGATTCTTAAATTACAACAGATCCTACAGAATGATATATTTGTTACAGATAGTCACAGTCATATCTTTACTTTCGTCTTTTGTCAAGCTTTAAATGTCTCCCTGGAAAGGGTGAAAATTTGTAAAAAAACATGTTGCATGCGGTAATATATGACATTTGAAGGAATCGTCCCAGTAAAAAAGTAAGTTTGTGGGAATGACAGAAACATTCCCAGTGACTTTCGTGGGAACATCAAATTGTTGTGGGAAGAGTTTCATTTGCGCGCCAGAAAACTTTTCACGCCGCGTGGGAGATCTGCACCGCTGCTGCGGTAATATTGGACCATCAGATGAAAGTAGAACCAACGGTTTCAGCTATAGTAAAGCAAATATCGGCAAGCTATAGAAGCCGATTAGAAGCGGATTCAAATCTTCATATAGAGACGATCCTATAGTAAATGTAAATGTCAGTAAATAAAAGTAATCCTAAGAAAATACCTTTCAATATAGTAAGAATTAGTTTTTGATTTTTATAAGATATACAATCATCAGTTTGTTCAAGCTGCATGAGTAGATAGATTGATCTTTTCAAAGGCCAGATATGAATAATACCATGAGTAAATAAATTGAACGCCAAGTAGCGTATTGACCGTGGTTCCTGAATGGATGCTGAGAAAATGTTGTTACATGTATGTGTAAGTTATTATAAATATACATTCTAAAGTAATCTAAACCGGAGAGATATGGAATAAGAAAGGCAGCTGATATTTTTCAAGTTAAATGGTATCAGGTGTAAATGCATTAGATTGTGATTGTAAAGCATGTTGTATAGGGAGTTCCAGACTTGGATGAAAGTGTTTTTCAATGGATTGGATAATTGGTATATGGTGGCTGAGAAGATTGTTACGACTGAACAGCTCGTATAAATCTTGAAAGCAGCTGGGTGGTGGGTAGATATTATGGTTTTGAACCATTTCTTTGAATATTAAAGCAGCAACTTCGGCCAACGGTTCAAAATCGTCATTTTGCGGTGTCTTGGACTTTGAATCGTTCAATCTGTTTAATAGACGCAGCATAATTTGTAATGGTAATGGTTTGAATATGACTTCTGCTTGATTTTGTTGCAAATGTCTTTGGTTCGGTGTCAATTTTTTTGGGATATGATCTTTCATATGTGTCTTAGATTTGTCTTGAGAAATCTTTAGTAGTTCATTGTACTTTTCCATGATATGTGAACTTGAATTTCCGTTGCTCCTGCTGATGATATTTTTATATATTCGAATCATCTGTATATCTGGATTGAGTGATTTGGTAAACGTATCTTTAGACTTCTGAATTTTCAAACCATGCATGTACTCAATATATAGTATGGTATCATTGAAACTAATTCCGCCAGTTTCATTGCTATCTATTAGAGCTTGGACAAAATGGTCCATGTGATCTAATTTGATTTTCTTATTATCTGTGAATCCAAATTGATAAAACATGCCATTTTCTAAAACTTTTATAGGTCCCAATTTATCAACATACATATTGAATTTAGCTAGCCTACTTTCAAACCTCAGCTTGTTCAGTTTTCTCATTTTACCTTTTTCTTTTTTCATTCTATTTATATAATATGAGACACATTTTGAGTATTCTTTGATTAGTTTTGAATCTGCAAAAAACCCAATAACTGATTCCAGAAGTGAATCTTCGACATGAAGAGCCTCATGCTTAATTCTTTCTTCGGGACCTGTGTAATAGATGTATACTTCAAAAAATTTGTTTAATGATTCAGCATCTTTTAAACAAACACATTTTTCGATAAATCTAACAAGTTGTGATTCATCAAAACAATCAAAACTATGAAACTTTTGGTAAAGACGAAAAAACTTCACCAACTCATTGCTGTCCAGAAGATTTTTCCCGTAAAATTTAATCGTCTGGTTGAACATCGGCCCGGAATCGTAAACATTGACGGCCTTTTTCAACTTGTTATAATGTATCAATGTATAAAATTTAGTCCAATTTGAACATTCTGACAGCTTGTTAAGGTAGTACTCATGATCTATCTCATTTTTAGATTCCAATGCAGACGCCAACGCTTCGTTCACGTCTCTGACTATTATATCCGGTATTTCATTACTGTTTAATCTTTCAATTTCACATGTCAAATTATCAAATGCTTTCCTGGTACATGCCACTTTCATCTCTAGAGATGCACTTTTGAGCGCAGTAAATCCGCCACATACATTGCTGTTCTGATATGCTGCCAATCTTCGAAGAGTTGGCCCCCATACTCCTTTCATTCTTGCGGTATCCGAACAAATCTACCCAGTTTGGTCTCATATACCTTTCTTCTACGTACAAAATAACGTACTTGCAATGTGAAAAACTCGGCTCACGACTTTTTTTGCTGTCGCGTTTTGGGTTTTTCAATGGACGACTTTTTTCTCATGTATTGTAGTAAGAGCAGTTGGATATACTTGATTTTAAGCAAGAACTGTTTGACAAGGTAGCAGATTAGATATTTGGACTCTAGTGTAACTATGTTTGCGATAAAAAACAGTGCATTCCGTTCAGGTTCAGGAATTTTAAGGGCCAGAGGTGTAACCTCAGTCAAGAGAATTGTTCCTATTGCTGCAATGAGATTCAATTCAACAGATGGTGAGTCAAAGACATCACAAGTGCTACATAACATTGAAAAAATAATCGATAGTGAAGAAAGAAAAATTGAAAACAGCTTAGGTTTTGACGCCGAGTTGCTTGAAAAGCAGGAATTATTACAAAACACAACATTGACTTCAGATCAATTAGGTTATCTGAAATCGGTTGGATTGGTTGATGGTTGGTGGCCTAGTGATATTATCCAACAAGTTCTCGAATACGTGCATGTTTTTAGTGGATTACCATGGTGGGCAACTATTGCAGTTTCTACAGTTGGATTCCGTCTTTTATTGTTCCCATTATTCATGAAATCAAGTGATACCATGGCCAGATCTCAAAGTATCATGCCAGAAACCAAGAAATTGAGAAAGGAAATGACACATGCAATGTCCACAGGTGATAGAGCAGTGCAACAAAGAAAACAGTTGGAATTAAGCCAATTGAATAAGAAACACGGTGTTAAATATTCCAATATGTTTTTATCACCAGTTACACAAATGGTCTACTCAGTTGGTTCTTTCTTTGGTATCAGAGAAATGGCAAGCTTGCCTGTTGAAGGTTTAAGTTCTCAAGGTACTTTATGGTTTGAAAATTTGGCAAATCCTGATCCGTATATTGGTTTACATTTAATTTCTGCCACATTATATTCCATTGCTTTCAAGTATGGTGGTGATACAGGTAACCAGCAATTTGGTGGCAGAATGAAACAATTTTTCATGATCATGCCATTTGCGTCAATTGCCTTCACCTGGAATATGAGTGCAGCTGTTATGGTGTATTTCAGTGCCAACGGTCTATGTTCCATCATTCAATCTCAATTGTTGAGAAATGCAGCATTCAGAAAGTCTGTTGGCATGTTCCCATTACCAACAAAGGAGCAACTGGCAAAAAACCCACAGAAGGGTGTTTTCGACAACTTCAACGAAACCTGGAAAGAGATGCAACAGAATAACAAGGTTCGTAATCAAAGAGAAGAGGAGACAATCAAGGGTGTTGAACTTGCACGTAAGCAAGCAACTTCTAATAGAGTTATTGTCAAATCCAAAAAAAACAAGCGTAACATGTAAATAGAATGTTTATATATATATATATATATATATATATATATATATATATTGATTGATTGATTGATATAAAAATAACATAAAATACTACAGTATATAATATATACTAATGATCATATAATACAATTTTTATTTGGCCAATCTAATGGACTTGTTTTAGTTTTATGAGTTTTTAAATTATCATCATATATAAATACCTATAATTATCTATATATGTAAAAATGAATATATGTGTGTATGAATGTATGTGTGTGTGTGAAAAAATCAGTATAAAGAGAGGGGTAAATAAAATTATACATGAAATCACCTGGCCTATGGGTTTAACAGCAAGTTCTTTAATTCTGCATCAGTAAAGCCCGCAACATGTTTCTTGACTTCAACACCTTTGTCTAATCTGAACACAACTGTTGGCTTGACGCCTTGTGCTTCTCTGATCAGAACAGGAAGATATGGGTTCTTGGCCTTGATGGAAGGATATGCCCCAAGGACAAAAGTCTTGAGTGCACTAGCGGTTTGAGGAAGAAGAAATCTGATTTCTTTGATTGCAGGGGAGATAGCGACCATGTTCGGATGTTGTGTGTTGTTGTTCACTGAGAAGAAGATGCTGCTGTTACTGTTAACTGTAAACTGTTCAAACTCTTGTGGTGAAGAAAATAGTCGCAGACGAAAATTTCAAATGAAAATCACATTTGTAAAAACAGAAATGTCAGAAACGGAGTGGGATCCGGGACACTTTTGACGGCAAGATGTCTGCGCAGAGGTTGAACCAGTTGGAAAGCAGTGTCAATAATGTGCAGGCCAGCTGGCATTGGGATTTTAAAGATACCAATTCTGTTTACGTGGGTAGATTGCCGGGAGAAACCAACGAACACGATTTATTGATTTTGATGTCACAATGGGGGGTGCCAACAAACGTGATCTTGGCTCGTGATAAGGATACAGGGGTTTCGAAATGCTATGGATGGGTTACCTTTGAGGAATGGGAGAGTACGGTTTTGGCGGTGGACAATTTTGACGGGTGGGAAATGGCCCCGGGTCACAAACTGAGGGTGAACCATTCCAATTATCGGGATCCAACAAGGCGGGAAGACGAAGACGTGGAGTTGGATCAAAACGTGTTGTGGCAAAGACAGGTTCGGAAGGAATTGTTGGACAAGGATTTTAGCAGAGATCAGAAGGAAACAAGAGTAGATGATTCCAAATGATGTATGGGTGTACAGTAGAGGAGAGGTATATTTTACAAAAAAAAGAGTTTATACAAGTACTTAATGTTCAGCTGGTTCGTTACCAGTAGATTCCACAGATTTTATCTCGACCGACAGTTGCTGGATATTGTTAATGGCATCCTCAATGGATAGAGCAGTGGGAGTTTCGTCCGTTTCTGCATTTGTTTCTGTATTTGTTTCTGTATTTGTTTCTGCATCTGTTTCGACGTCCGTTTCGTCAATATAGGTTTCATCTTGGTCGTGATAGTAGATTTCGTCAATCGGTGCCAACCTGTCGAGGCCGTTTCCTGGCTTGGTCTTTTCGGAAAGCTTGTCGAATATCATTGATTCTTGTTGAATCACCGCCTTGGCACAATTCAAGATCTGGCCATGGCTATTTTCTAGCATTGCAAATGAGTCAACATAGTAATCGTGATAAACATGATCGATCTCGTTTAGCTTATTGCTCAAGTTGTTCAAATTGTTCTTGTAAACAATTAAATTTCTAGTTTTATTTCGACGTAGTCTACTGTCTAGTTTTTCGGATTCTTTTAACTGTTTCATCAATTGATTGTACTCTTTTTCAAAAGTCAACTGTCTTTCGGATTGGTTGTGCTCATACGATTTCCCAATGTCCACAATATGATCGCCAAACTCATTTTTGATCACCTCACTCAAGTACCGGTGTTGGTTAGAAATCAAATATTGATAGTTGCTAAATGTGCTCAATGATTCACAATGTTCTCCACTGCCCTTGAACCTTGAAATGTTTTCCACAACCTGTGCAAAGTTACCAAACAACTCAGAAACGTTCTTTAGGCCTTCACTCAATTCTTTGGACACTCGGTCCAGTTCTTTGAATTGTGCCAAACTATCTTTTATGTCTTTCTTGGACACTATCACATCCAAATCCAATGTCGTAGTGGTGGTTTCCGACCCAATGGACCAATCTATGCTGCTGCTGCTACTACCTATATGGGTACTGTTAGCCATATGGGCACTGCTACCTGGATTACTTTTCTTCTTGTTCAGCCGAAACTTTTTCTTCAAATCGTTCTCCACCTTATTGAGTCCCGACGCATCAACAACGTCCTTGTTTTCATTACCCTCCTCCATTCCCGTTTTGCTGCTAGCCGTGCCGTTCACATACGATAGGAATTCTGATAAATGGGCCGGGGGAGGTGGTGGAGCAAGCCTATTCTTGCTTTTATATGCACATTGGTTCCCCGTCCCCGCCGTGTCGGTGGGCAATTCCTTGCCATCCATGTTCTCGCTTTGCTTCTCGATATCTCCAGATGTATATGCACTGCACATATACCTGTTTGTGTATACATATATATACACATCTGCATCTCCATCACACAGGCACCGTCTCCAAAACCACGCTCAACCATTTCACGTGACCAGGGGCTATTTGCAAATTCCAAATCCTTCGCTGTGCTTTCAATGCGGTTGACGGCTCGTGGCTCGTGGCTCGTGGCTCGTGGCTCGTGGCTCGTGGCTCGTGGCTCGTGGCTCGTGGGTTTTAGTCGTTTCTTGTTGTTTGTAGTGTGAAGTTGATGGGTTGGGTACCTGTAGACTGGTCTTGTCTACAGTGTCAGCTATAAAGTGTGTGGGTGGGCTTTTTCAGTTAAAAGGCTTTGGATCTGGGGCGTTTTGTTCACAATATGGCGATGACAAGTTGCATCTGCTTGACATGGAAACCAGACTTGTGGCGTAAATCAACAGCCTGGTCGAAGATACTGGGGGCCCTTTCATGGTATCTGTGTGTGCAATGCAGTTTGGGAAGAACAGGGTGCATCCAGAGTGTGTTGGTTGTAAAGAACACACGTAAACTGGAGACAACAATAAATGAGCCTTCGCATATAGCACGTTGCGTGGCGGAAGATTGAGCTAAAGTGCATGGCCAAAACATAGACAAGCTACACAAAACGAAACTTTGTTTGTATGGGAATCGGTATCATTCAAAGGTGGGTTTGAATGGCGTGTATCTCTTAGATGGTGTCTATCTCTCAGATGTAGTTGTTCAAATTTTGAGCAACATATTATTTGATGCATGTCTTAACAAGGAGAAAAAAGGATTGAATGCAAGTATCAGCAAACGAAGTTTTGCTGATATTATCTGTAACAAGCCTTTGGTGGGCTACCTAAAGGTGTTTCAGAAGAGAACCTTATTTGGGGGTGAAAAAAATGTGGTCTGTAAGGTTAAATGGTACTTATAAATACTACTACTAGCAGATCAACTAGCAGATCAATTGACTTTGAGTTGTTTCAAAATATCGTTATAATTACAAAAGAAAATTCTATTAACAGTAATGATCCTATTGGATTATTCAAATTGGATTTAAAAGAAAAAATAAGGTCAAAGCGTAAGAAATTTTGGATTACAATGGTTATTTTGTGTATGGGCACTTTTACTTGGCTTAATGTAGCTATTTGTAGTTAGTTGGTCTTCTTTGCACCTCTTTGCACCTCTTTGCACCTCTTTGCACCTCTTTGCACTTCTTTGCACTTCTTTACACTTCTTTAAACCTCCATTTAGTTCGCTACAGTTCTTTGCAGTTTGTTGTTCATCGGAACAACAAGATATCTGTTGCTATTACAGTCAAAACATAAAGAAACCTTCAGAGGCGGCTTTTACTCGATCGCTGTATACAAATTTTTCAGATGTCTTCAGATCGACAGCGGGAAATTGATTTTTGAACAAGACCTGTTTGCTCTTTGCCCTTCGTTTTTCTTTTACAACATTAAAGATAGGTATACAATATATGATGGCGAATACAAGTGTCAATTACTCGTCACTTGAATATCTTTTGAACGAAACAGTGGCGTATGCAATTCGCTCAACGGCGCAAAACGTAGATTCAAAAAATGATGGACAAAGTCAACATCCAAACCAAAACTTCCTAAAACACGTTGAAAATGTGGTATCTCCAAACACATTATCGTGTATCAACAAAATTGGATACAATGTTGGGTTCAAAACGGCAGAACTACTACTCATCAATCCAGCTAATGGGTCAACGTCGATTGCCAATATGTCAAATAACGCATTGATTGATAATCCGCTTGAAGCAATGAAATTTATTTGCAGAGACATTTGGAAGTGTGTTTTTGGTAAGCAGATGGACAACTTGAGAACCAACCATGTTGGAACCTTTGTTCTGGTCGACCACAAGCCTGTCAGTTACCACAATTGCTTTTACACGGCATCAACTTCTGCCAATGGCACAACAGAAAGAGCGCCTCCGTATTTAGAATTTAATGCTGGTCTTATACACGGGGTCTTAGCATGTCTTGGTGTTTCTGTTGTTTTGGTGACAGCTTCTCCCGATGGAGACAAGGCCACGAATGACGTGCAGTCCTATGACGGCATTGTTCAAAATTCCGTTATCTACACAGTTGAGACGAAAAACTGAAAACCACGGAGGCTGAGATTTTTATTTTGTGGGGAGAGAATGGGAATGGTTATATGGGATTTCGTTGCTCCGATCTTATTTCAGGGGTTGTTTTCCTTGTTTGATGAGGTAGTCGTCCCTTGGAGTGCTTATTGCAGTGAACTGGGGATATCATCAAGATGAATTTGAACAATGCAATTGCCAATGATTACATTGCTCTGCCTACATCCAAAGGTCAAAATGATAATAGACCAATTGTGTGTGCAGCTGCAGAACATGCAATTTTGGACTTAGATAACAACCCTGAACAATATGATATTCCAAGGTCGGTGCTTATTGGTAAACCGCTACTTATGTTCACATCGTGTTTTGTATCGATTTGCGTCTTTCTTTTCGGTTATGATCAAGGATATTTTAGTTCGATCATTGTTAACCCATATTTCAAAGAAGAATTCAATAACCCAAACTCAACTCAGATTGGTAGTGTTGTAGCAATTCTTGAAATTGGTGCACTAATAACATCACTTTTGTTGACTCTGGTAGCCGACAAACTAGGTCGGAGGAAAACAACTAGATTGGGGGCTTTACTTTTTTCAATAGGTGGATTTGTTCAGACTATCTCAACTAATTTGATCATTTTAGGAATTGGCAGATTCATTTCAGGTCTGGGTGTTGGATTTTTGAGCGGTACTGCGCCTACATATATGATAGAAATTTCAAGTCCTGACCAAAGAGGATTCTTAGGTTGCGTTCAATTCACTGGGAACATTCTTGGATATTCTTCGTCGATCTGGCTTGATTATTTCTGTAGTTTTATTGATAGTAGCTATTCTTTTAGAATCCCATTGGCATCTCAAGTTTTCTTCGGTATGGTTTTATTTTTTGGATCCTATATTTTGGTCGAATCTCCAAGATGGCTTTGTGAACATGATCATGATGAAGAAGCACTGGTTGTAATTGCAGATTTATTTGCCAATGGAGAAGTTCATCACAAGGACTCGATACAAGAATTTAAAAATATTAAAGAAAATGTTTTGCTCAATAGAAGCATGGGTAAATTAAATTTTGTTAAAACTATCAGAACTTACCCAAAAAGAGTATTTATTGCTTGTTCAGCTCAACTTTTTGCACAATTTAATGGTATTAATGTAATTGCATATTATGCACCATTAGTCTTTGAAAGGGCAGGTTGGGAAGGCCGTGAAGCTCTTATGATGACAGGATTAAATTCAATAATTTATTTGCTTTCTACTTTGATACCTTGGAAATTATCAGAAAGCTGGGGTAGACGCCCTTTATTGATATTTGGTGGTTTAGGTATGGGAGTTTCGTTAATTTTCATTTCGATCACATCATACTTGAAAAGCTCATTGCTTGTGGTTACATTTGTCTCAATTTATATTTCAATGTTTGGAATTTCTTGGGGTCCGATAGGATGGTTAATAGGACCTGAAGTTTTACCAAATAAGGCAAGATCAAGTGGATCCTCTCTGGCCACTGCAACTAATTGGATTTGTAATTTTATTGTCGGCCAAATGGCACCAATATTATTAGAAACTATATCTTGGCGATTATATTTGATTCATTCTTGCTCCTGTTTTATTTCTATGTTTGTTGTTTATGAAGTCTATCCTGAGACTAAAGGTGTTTCCTTGGAAGAGATGGATTTGATTTTTAATGATTTTTCTTCTGTTCCCCCATCAAGACATACGAGTATTTCCGCTGTATCGGATTTAGAGAATTTATCGATTATAAATCCTCTGATTCCACCATCCAACAGTCAGAATCAGTGTATCCCAGACGTTGAAGTTCCGAGTTTGAAATCAATTCATAAATTCAAAACTGATGATTCAAGTAAGAGTATCAGAAGTTTTAAAAGCTGGATTGCTTAATATGTATATATATTTTATATATTGAATATAAAAAAAGTTAGTGACATAAATTTCAATTAAAATTTAAATTTAAAGTTGGAATTTGATTTAGATTTAGATTTAGATTTCTGGGTTTGGTAATCTTCTATAACATGCAATGTACTTACTACCATTATTACGTGAGACCTTCTTACCTTCCTCGGTTGCATTGGTCATAATATCGACGCACTCATCGTTGTTTTCTTCTTCTTGAGATAATCTTTCAAACATTGGATGTTCATCTAAATGTTTTTTCATCCATTCATGTAAATCGAAAACATCAGTTATTGTGTATAAAATACCATTATCTTTTAAAACATAGGCATATTCTGATAATAAAGTATTGGTGATGATTCTAGCTTTATGTTTACGTTGTTTGAAATGTGGATCTGGGAAACAGAAGAACATTTTCTCTAATTGACCACGTCTAAAAAAATTTGGTAAAAATTTCATTGAATTTGCACGTATAACAGAACAGTTATTAAATTTCCCACTTTCACTATTGGATTCACGTAATGCTCTTATTCTTTCTTCAACATATTCAGTAACCTGCACACGAATTTCCATACCTAAAATTAATTTTTCTGGAAATCTCTCTGCCAATGTAACTGATAAACCACCATAACCACAACCAACATCTGCAATTGAAACTTGTTTATCACCAATGTTTGGATAAAGTTTAGACCAATCCATTTCGGCAGGGCTAGTTGGATATGCAAGTTTATGATCTGAAAATGGATTAGAATGTGCTCTTTGTCTATAATATCTCTTTTTTGGTAATGCCTTCTCTGTTGGGGTTGAGGATTCATCGATCTTCACTTGTTTAGTTTTTCTTTCATCTTGTTTCGCAAGTCTATATTGTTTTCTCTTAGAAATATTCGGTTGTTCTGCAACAGGAGTTCCTTCAGAAGACATCGTTCTTGTTGTGTTGTGTTATTATTATTCTTTTTTTTTAACCAAAGAAACTGTTTCACTATCAATAAAGAAAAATATTTTTCACTTCAAGCTGAAAAAACATTACATTACTCGAAAAAAAAATTCATGAATTTTCATGAATTTTCAGTAGATACTACCAAAGAATACTATTTCTAAATGAATGAGTTTGTTTATGTACAGAATTTTTTATAAATATTAGTAGTTACACAATGACTTTTTGTAAAGAATTAAATCTTTTCCTGAGACTCTGGATTTTCTGCCTTCTCGAGTTCATTTTTACGACTTTCTAAAGTCATTGCTAGAACATTAGTTGAAGATTCTAAGGTTCTGACAATACCACCACCGGAAGCCATGTTTAATAGATTCACCAATTCGGCTCTTAATTCAGGTAAAGATTTCAAGTTCTTGAAATCTTCGACATTTTCTAAAGTCATATATTCATCACCGACTTTACCACCCATAATGAAAAGTCTTTCCTTTTGTGTTGCTAACACCTTGCTCACCTGTTTAACTAACGCTGGGTCCAAATCTTTAATTAAAATTGCGGCAGTAGGACCTTTTAACAAATTTTCTAACGGATGTCTGATATTCTTACGTTTGACCATTCTAGCTGCAGCTTTACTTGCAGGATCGGAATGCACTGATGCACGTAAAAAGTATTTAAATATAGAGCCTTTAAGTTTTCTGAACTGGATTTTATTAGTTTTGTTATTTTCATCAATTTTCTTCAGCTGTTTACGGATATTTTCATTTTCAGTGGATAATAGATTGTTATGATGTGCTAATAAAACAATTGAATTTTCATTCCAAAGATGTGTGTACATATCGATCAAATATGTCTTTCTTGAATCAGCTGCTTTTAATGTTGTTCTAACATTTTCTTTGATTTCTTGGCTTGTTGTGCTAGTTGCAAAGCTACGCGTGAAAAGTGATCTTGTCAATAACAGCGGTCTGTTCCACGTCTTCATCATCTTGTCTAGTTTTGACCTTGGTGCAAAAGGAATTCGATGGGATAAAGCTTTTATATTCACCTGAACAGAAATTCATTCAACTTTGAAAAACTAGCGAACTTTCAGTTTCTTGACACCGGGTAAATATTTACAATTCTATTTCTGTTTTACGCTGTAGATGTGCTGGAGAAGGCACATTAGAGGTTTATACTTTTCATTTGAAGGCTATTTATAGTTTTGTAAAATATGTAGAGATACGGTGGTACTGGATCCAAGTTTTAATATAAACAAAAAGGTTTTTGATGACTGGCTTCGTCAAAAAAAACTTATATCAAAACAAAAAAATATAAGCTAATGCCTGCACCCATGCTGGGAGTCGAACCCAGAATCTTTTGATTAGAAGTCAAACGCGTTAACCATTACGCTACACGGGCATTGCTATGACTAATAAAAGACACATTTTGTTTTAGCGCTAGATTCTATTGATTATAAGCAATTTGTGCTATTTAATACTTTTAGCTTTAGAAGTGTCCTGTTTTTCACAGTATAAAAAAATACAAGCGACCGTACTAGTTTTTAAGTTGGTCAGTTAAATAAGCAGGTTTTTTTAAATGGATGTTTCCACTAAAACAGGCATATATGACACATGGTACTTCATATATTATTTATCTTCGAATACATGACAACTCACAATAGATATGCTCTGGAACATTTAGACTTCCACAGCGTAAAATATTCTATTATGACGTGCCACAGGGGGTATATTTTTGATATAGGATATAAAGACCAAAAACTATGGGCCCTTTTTATTTTTCTTCAACAGATATTTAACTTTCGTATCCTGATATAAATCACCTACACATGAAAGGAACGGTGGTATCAACTCCGATCCTTAACCAGCCACCATTTGTGATTCATCTGAGTTCTCGGGCGGCTCAACCTATTCTTTATGGTCCTAGGCTGCGCCGCAAATAGGTGCGCCACAAAGGGGATTTTCTTCCCTCTTTAATCCAAACCACAATACTAACCAAGCAACTATAGTGGTATTTATTGTGAAGGTCATAAAACAAAAGCTGTATAGTCTTGGATTGTTTAATTCAAGACGCTGTAAAGTTATATGTTGATTTTTTCAATCAGTTAAAATTATCTATAATATTAAAAACATTTTACAATACAATTTAAAGTTAATATGCATGAACAAGGAAAATGTAGAACAAATTCACATGCATGAACCACCTTGGTAGTAATATGAATAGCTGGCAAGTAAAGAAATTAAATAAAGTGCAACAATTGAAACAATAACACGACGTTTGTTCCAAAACTTTGATTTGGTTCTGAGGCTTTGCTCAGTAATTGGCAATACCCACTCATCTTCTTCATTCTTTTCATCCTTGTAAGCCTTTTCAAACTTACATTTTTCATCTTTGACATCATCAAAATATTCTTCCTTCTTGATCAATTCTAGTTTTTCTTCGTCAAAAATTAATAATGCTTTTTCATCGTCATAAAAGTCGATATCCTTTTCATTAATCTTTTCGTCCATCTTTTCTTCATTTTCGTTGACAATTAAGCACAGTTGTTCATCACTTTCAACAACAGTACGTTCAACAATTGATAAAATATCATTGTGTTCTTCGGTAAGAACAACATCTGCAGTTGGTGATATATAGGATGGTCTCATGCACATTTCCGGGTCTTTGTGTTGTATAATGTTGGAGTCGTGACTTTCAGAAGTTGCCATTTTTTTTTTTACAATTCTTATCGCTGTATCTGTTAAAAATGTCGAAACTTGTTAAACTTTGTATAACAACTTTCACCAAAAAAAAACCGATTTTTCAAAGATCAACCTAAATTGTCGATATTATTAATTTTTTTTCAACACGAATGGATTTTTTTTTCACAATTCCATGTCGACAAAATATTTTTTTGTTAGGTTACAATAATAGAATAAAAATTTAATAGAAATATACTTGGCGAACAAAGTGCATCACCAAAAAAATTTGTAATACTGTAGTCGATGCGAGGTTCGAACTCGCGACCTTCCCCGTGTGAAGGGGACGTCGTAACCACTAGACCAAACAACTAAGTTACTGTGGGAATAACATGTATTCTGTATTTGACTCTAGAAGATTTTGATTTTGTTTAATTAATGCGTATATTTAATATTTGGAAAATAGTTTATATACATCAAATAAAAAAAAATAATAAACCGTTACAGAACCTAATTGAGCAAAAAAAATTATGGTTACAAAATACAATTTTCACTTAGATTATCTTTAAAAAAATTAGGCGTCACATTTGATATTTTATACTCTAGAGGAAGTTGCAGCACACCAGCCGGCTTGGTAGGCTATTGAACTGCTATAAAAAAATACTCCTAATTTGACATCTACCAGATTATATTTGAATAAGTCGTGGTGTTGCATGGCTGTTGCTCGTTTTAAGAAAAATCTGATGTGCAAATAGAAAATATAAATATACGAATAAACGAGTGCACAGACAGAATTATTATACGACTATACGACTATACGACTACACGACTTTACAATCAGATCGAAATTCCAGCATGAAGTATTCAAAATATGGAATCAAAGGTTTTTTGAGATGGCACTTTTGTTTTGGAAACACAGTTTTTCTCCCCAGCCATTCACTTGTTGTCACTTGAATTGTTAAATTGTGTCAATTCAAGATGGACAATACCAAAAGTAAAGTTAAAACCACAACAAAAACCGAAAAGGATGAAGAAATCGTTTATGAATTTGGAGGTCCAATCGGTGCAGTGGGTATGATGGTTGGTTTTCCATTATTGATGTATTACATGTGGATTTCTCAAAGGTTTTATAACGGGTCCCCTGCGCTACCAGCAGATGGTCAATCATGGATTGAATTTTTATTAGAATTGAAAGATTATTTTGTTGACTATGCAATCCCATCACCATTTTCATTTGGTTTATTTACTTTCTTCATTATCTTACAAGCGACTTTTTATGTTACATTACCAGGTGTTTGGACCAAAGGTCAACCTTTAAAACATTTGGATAACAAACAACTTCCATATTATTGTAATGCTTATGCTTCACTTTACACAACTTTAGCATTGGTTTTCTTTTTACATTGGATGGATATTTTCAAACTTTATTACATCTTGGACCATTTTGCAGAAATTATGACATGTTCAATCTTTTACGGTTTTACATTTTCTTTCGGATTATACATCTATACTCTAAATGTTTCAAAAGATTACCACAGAATGACTGGTAATCATATTTATGATCTCTTTATGGGTGCTCCATTAAATCCAAGAATTGGTATTATTGATTTGAAGATGTTTTTTGAAGTGAGACTTCCATGGTATATTTTATTATTATTAGCTTTAGGTGTTTCACTTAAACAATATGAAGTTTATGGTTACGTCACTCCAGAATCAATCTTTTTAACATTTGCTTATTATTTATACGCAAATGCATGCTCTAAAGGTGAAGAGCTGATTGTTCCAACATGGGATATGGCATATGAAAAATTCGGTTTTATGTTAATTTTTTGGAATATTTCGGGTGTTCCATTCAGTTATTGTCAAGGTGCACTTTATTTATATTACCATGATAAAAGTGAATACGATTGGTCAAGAGGCTACCTTACCTTCCTTTACATTCTTTTACTTTTCGTTTATTATTTCTTTGATACAACTAATGGTCAAAAGAATTCCTTTAGAAAAATCATGGCAGGTGATAAAAATATCAGAAAAACTTTCCCATTTTTACCATATCAAGTTTTAAAAAATCCTTCTTACATCAAATGTAAAAATGGCTCAACTCTTTTAACAGATGGTTGGTATAAATATGCTAGAAAGATCCACTATACTGCCGATTGGGTTCAATCTCTGACCTGGGGTTTAGTCTGTGGTTTTAATTCTTTCTTCCCATATTTCTTCTGTACATTTTTCTTTGTTGTTTTACTGCACAGAACTCAAAGAGATGTTGCCAAATGTAGAAAAAAGTATGGTGAAGATTGGGTCAGATATGAAAAGGAATGCCCATACTTGTTCATTCCTTATGTTTACTAAATTCATTAACAATTTGATATTGTTATGAGTTCATTATATCCAGGGTGGTATTGCCATTATTATTAACAGTAGTAGTAATAGTAGTAGGCAGTATTATCGAAAATTTGTATATACATATGATAACCAGAAAAAAATAAAATTGTATTTAACAAACTATTTATCTAACTTTTATTTATATAAGGAGTGCAGTCCAATAAATTAATCCTGTTCAGCAATTGAAACC
Organism: Pichia awuae; assembly: GCA_030563725.1. NCBI lineage: Eukaryota > Fungi > Ascomycota > Pichiomycetes > Pichiales > Pichiaceae > Pichia > Pichia awuae. The sequence goes on from JAJMJV010000034.1 coordinate 30,176, forward strand.
AATCTTTCATCAATTTCATCTGCTGATAGAGATCTAAAACCTTCTGCTGTTGCGACACCAATTTCTAGATCATTTTTTCTAAAATCTGTACTTAGTGCATTACTTAAAGTAACAATACCATATTCGACAAGTTTTTTCCAATCTCCTTTGACTATCACTTTACAATTTTCATCTTTCTTTAATAATTTCTTATAATCCCTCTCCACAACAGTAGAGACTTCTGATTGTTTTGGACCAGTTGAGAGGGCCTTGGCAGAAAAATAGTAACCTGCAGGGTCAGTTTTCAGTAAACTTGGTCCATTTTCTTCATCAAAACTAATAAATGTAAGAGCAACACCCATTGGTCTCATATATGCCCTCTGTGTGTAAATTTGGGATAAATTGGCCATTCTTTTGGTTAAAACATCAACTGGCATTTCATATCCATATTTATATTTATATTCTGCACTTTCAGATCTAGCTCTGGTTGCTAACGAACGTGCATCTGCAATTGATCCAGTTGCTAGCATACCAACACTAGAAGAAATAGAAAAAATGTATGAAACGCTTTCTGGATCAAGCAATTTGTCACCAACTTTTTTCTGGTTGATAAAGCAAACGCTATCTTCACCGACTAAACCTAAACATGTCAAATTGGTATTGTTGATTGCTTTAAACGCATATTCGACTTGATAAAGTCGTCCTTCTGGTGAAAAAACAGTAATGTGCCTATCAAATCCTGCAGTTCCTGACATTGCTGATTGTTATACCCTAAGTTAACTTACTTGTTAGAAGAAGATGCATAACTTATACATGTAATAAATAATTTGCCACCCATCCAATTTGCAAGTCTGCCAGAATCGCGCTGAGCTTTTCAAAGATTTTCAAATTAATATTGAATTTTACATATAATAAAGAATCCAGCCTCTTCTTTTACGGTGTCAATACTAGAGATTTTGTTGAAGCATCGATAGACTTGGTTAGATCAAAATATAAGGGATAATAGGAAATGACATTAGCTCCTTGGATGGATGACAGCAAGTCATTTTTGGTAGATTTTAAAACTGCTAAACACACTCCTTTTTTTGAACCAATAATAGATACATTTAATAATGGAGGTTATAAACCTGCGGTTTCATATCATTATAATTCCAATGTTTCATCGTATCATTATGGACCACGACATCCAATGAAGCCATTTAGGTTGATGCTTACTGATCATTTGGTTATTGGTTATGGATTACATGAACAAATGGATTTGTATGAAACTAGAAGAGCAACAGAGGAAGAATTACTCAACTTCCACTCTGCAGATTATATAGAATTTTTGCAAAGAATAACACCAGAAAATTCAACTAAATTTGCAGATGATTTGAAAAAGTTTAATATTGGAGATGATTGTCCTGTTTTTGACGGTATGTATGATTATTGCCAATACTATGCGGGTGCTTCATTAGATGCATCAAGAAAATTGATTTCAGGTATGAGTGATATTGCAATCAATTGGTCGGGTGGTCTACATCATGCTAAAAAGTATGAACCGAGTGGGTTTTGTTATGTTAATGATATTGTACTGGCAATATTAAATTTATTACGTGTACATCCAAGAGTTTTATATATTGATATTGATTTACACCATGGTGATGGAGTTCAAGAAGCATTTTATTTGAGTGATAGGGTAATGACAGTTTCTTTCCATAAGTATAATGGTGAATTTTTCCCAGGTACGGGAAATTATGATGAAGTTGGTGTTGGTAAAGGTAAAAACTTCGCTCTTAATGTCCCATTACAAGACGGTATCGATGACGACTCTTATATTCGATTATTCAAATCTGTTATGGAACCTGTTATAACCAAATTTCGACCAACAGCTATTATTCAACAATGTGGTGCAGATTCACTTGGATGTGACAGGCTTGGATGTTTTAATTTAAATATTAAAGCTCATGGTGAATGTGTTAAATATATTAAAAGTTTTGGAATACCAATGATGTGCTTAGGTGGTGGTGGTTATACTCCTAGAAATGTTAGTCGACTTTGGTGTTATGAAACAAGTGTGATGACTAATGTTGAGTTAAACTCAAAGTTACCTGAGACTTTACCCTTTAGATCTTGGTTTGAACCTGATTTCTCTCTTCATCCTAATTTAGGTGATAGATTTGAAAATAAAAATAGTAAAAAATATCTTGATAATTTGAAAATTCAATTGCTGGAAAATTTGCGATATTTAGATCAGGCACCATCCGTTCAAATGCAGGAAATTCCACCAGATTTGCAAAATATCACTGATGATGAAGAAGCTAGAATTATTGAAAAGCTGAAACGTGAAAGTAGGATAGATAGGTATAAAGATGAAGAGAGATTTTATATCAATAAAAGAGATGAAAGTAGGCGTGGCGAACTAATGGATTAAAAAAAATATCTCTCATATTAGCAGACACTGCTGCTTATTTTTTTTGTATAATAAATACACACTGTATATTACTAATTAATTATTGAAACTACATAAACGGGACGTAATCATCATCTTCATTTTCAACAAAACCTTGACCAAATATGTTATAATCATCATAATCAAAGTTCCCCAGTTTTTGTAATGTCCAAATTTTCCAAAGTTTTTTCAAACTGAGTTCACCACTACCAACACCTAAACCAATCAAACCGGAAAAACAACATTCAATAATTGCTTTGTGTTTAGGTTCAATACAACATAATCCACAAACAAAAAGTGGCCATTGAACCATAACTAGTCTATTGTCAAATTGATAATTCAAGTATAGGTCAAATTCAAAATCAGGCCAATCACTAAGATTTTCTTCATAAAATTGCTTTGTATACCTATCATTCAAATCATCTAATTTACCATCGTGGTTTTCATCAATATCATCCGCTACTTCTTCTCTGAATCTAACTAAGCCATACAATCCCATTATCATCCTTTTAACAACATCTTGAATCAATGAAGATTTAATCCCCATCCCATTTATCTGCATCCCACCATGTAGTGTTAATAGCCTCAAAAGCGATGCATCAACGTTTAATTGTTGAGCTAAATCAATCCATGAGAAATAAATTTCATGTTTTGTATCCTTAATTGATTCTTTAATATTTTTTGAATATATTGTAGGTGTATTCGGAGATTTAAGCCTTTTATCGTGTATTTTATCAGGTGTACCCAAAGGAGTTTCATTATCTTTCAATGAAAAGCTAGATGATTGATTTGGATGAATATATGTAGAAATCAAAACATTCTTTAAACGCTCAGTTTTCTCGGCATTAGAAGAATTTGATGATACATCAGTTAATATTTCATATGGATGAACGCCTTTTCCTAACGGAATAATGTATGGCGGTATATTATTAATATATTTAAATGTCCTTGCCTTCTTGATAAGACCAAATAATGATAACAAATAATCAGAGTTGAGAATTTTTCCTTGAGTATCTAAAATTCTAGCTTCATAAGAATAGTCAATATCATCTTCCTCCTCATCATCAGCATCAGCATCATCATCAGCATCAGCATCAGCATCAGCATCAGCATCAGCATCAGCATCAGCATCAGCATCAGCATCAGCATCAGCATCAGCATCAGCATCAGCATCAGCATCAGCATCAGCATCAGCATCAGCATCAGCATCAGCATCAACATCTTCTTTGTCTTTGTCTTCCTCTTTTTCATAAACTTCATCAATCTCCTCATTTTCACGTTTGCCCATTTTCTTATTAAATTTGGCACGTAGACATTCAATAGCGTAAACCAATGCATTAAAAACTTCAAGCATAGTTTCATCATATCCTAAATACATATTGAATCTCGAAATATCATTATTTTGAAGTTTACCTTCAACAAATATACCCATATATGATAATGCATTGGTAAATCTACCAGGCTGAAGTAATTTAGCTTCTGGATTTTGAAAAATTTCAGATGATTTACCCAAATCTATTAAATACTGTGGAACTTTTGGACATAAAACGGGTAAAAATTCGTCCATTTCTTCAAAATTATGAATCGTTCCACCGTGAGGTGAAGTTAATGCGGCCAATACTTCCATTGAATAAAACCATAGCCAAACTATTGTTAGTTCTAATGATAAAGGACGATATCGGCAAAATTTAATTAGTAAATCTTTGGCCCCATGTAAATGTGTTCTCCATTGTGAACCTTTATGACCTGAAAAATCAGAAGCAAGAACTTGAATTGTTAGCAATAAAGATTCAATATTATTTAAAGTGGTTTGTTTTGAGTGTAAAATTGATTCTAGTGATCTCAAACAAGATGATAAATAATGAGTTCTAAAAGATTGATGATATTTCAATTTCTCTTCATAATTAAAAATATTTGGATTTTGTTCAATTTGATAAACTTCAAACCTTGCAGAAATTGCTAAAATTGCAAAAAGTAAATGAGGTGAATGTTTTGCTTGCTTTAAAAAAATATTCATATAGGCATTTTGTGTATAGTTTGTTGAAAATGGAATAATATTTAAATGAATATGTGTAACAAATATTTTTAAATATTTAAAATGAGAAGAGTCTAATGACCAATTAAAGAATGATGCAAGTGATTTAGTATCTTCTTCAGAGAGAGTTTTATTTAAAATTTCAATATAATCAAATGGAAAAATATCTTCAGTTGGTGGGGGGAAAGCCTTCAAATTATCCGAATTAAAAGATTCAAATGCTGAATTAGATTGGTACTCAAAACTAAGTTCATTATTTTCAAATGGGAAATCTGTAGAGGCATCTGTGATTAGGCGTTCTTTAGGTGTACCATAATCAGCTAGTGATTTGGTAAGTGTTTGAATATAGTTATTTCGTAAATTGTCTTGATTTTCATCAGAATCACTATCATCATTTAAGTTTTGATCAATTGAAGGTGTGCCTTTATGATCATCACGTGCAATGCTGCTCCTTGAGTCTATAGAGAAGTTTGTCGGCGAGACACCTTCAAATCGGAAGTCTGCTAATGATGGAGTGAAAAGTGGGACCTGGGAAGGGTCTATTATATTTACATGATTATCTGTGCCTGTGGGGTTATTCTGGGCATCTGTTGTTTGTGTTTCTCCATCTGATTGATGGCTGAGGTAATTTTGAAATTTCAATGGACTGAAATCAATGTCAAAAGAATTGATCAAACTGTTCAAATCTGTAATCAAGTTTGATGCACCATCAAATAAAGAATTTTCAAGATCGATTTGTGACAATAATGGCGGTAAAGCATGATTATTTTGAACCTGTGAACTTTGAGAAAAAAATTCTATTGTTGGTGACATTTGCGGTTCTTGCTGTATATTATTTGTATTTCTAACAAATCCTTCTGTTTTTATAGCTGGGTTATTATTGAAAACACTGTTTTGAGTATTTTTTGGCATGTTATTCGGTATATTACTTGGCATGTTGTTTGGAATATTATTATTTTTCGTATTTTGGTTTTGAACAACCTGTGGTAAACCATCGAAGAACGGGTCAACCAAGGATTTTTTAATAGGGATTGTTGTACTTTTAATCTTCATATTTTGCTTACCCTTGATCCGGCCGGAGCCCTGCTGTAATTTTCCATTGGGTCCCGGATCTTTTGAGATTTTACTATTTTCACTTATAGTTTTCACGTTATCGAACCGGGACCCATTGATTGTAAACGACCGTGTATCATTGAACTTCAGGATCCGCTTATAAGAGCACTCGTCCCTGCTCATTTCACAGTTGTTGCACCGTGGTTTTCCTTCGTCACATCTCTGTTTCTTCTGTTTACACTGCAGACATCCGTTCCTGGAATACTTTCTCCGTTTCTTGCAGCTTTCTGCCTCAATTTTGCTTGCCATCGGGTTCTGTTACCACCAGCTTGTTCCTCTCAATGTGACTTGCTGCCGATCCAAGCTATGCAGCCAATCCACCCAAGATATTTCGTCTGTTTCTCAACTCCTGGTTTTCAAAATGATCATCTCTAATTTTTTTTTCATCCCAGATGTGAATGCAGAGATATCCAGATACGCATCCCAAAACGGCAAGTCGGTACAGCCGCCGCACCCGCTGCACCCTGCGGGTTTAAATAGAGTTTAGGGCTGTAGGCCGTATTGTTTTTGCATGGCCTACAAGACGTGCAGGCATCGGGATGCCTGCACGTCACCAACAATAACACCACAGTGCTCGTCTACCAGTGGCGATGCATATGCATCCATGTATGCACGTGTGCTTGCACACGCACCTGTGCAGACACACATCTCACCAGGCCGTTGAGACCCTAGACGCTTAAATCCGCCAAGCTACACGTCAAAACCACACACCGGATATAATACCGCTCCATTCATGGCCATGCGCAGGTTTCCGGCCGGTTTCTGTGCTACAATACAGACGACTAATCTAGAAGTGTGTATCTATGATTGGAACACCAACACGTAGAACGAAAGGCTGTAGGCGCTTTACTCGCCAGGGCAGAAACGCTATGGCAAGTGCAATTTTTCGTGGCTTGCACGTGATGTTGGATATTCGTAGCAGTGATATATATTAGTGATATATAGTATTCAAAGGAGGGTGCCATCAATGGATAAACCCGGTAGCCAATATCCAGGTCGCCAATATCCAGGCATTTGCACACGGTAGCAGCAAGAAAAGAGTTCGCAGTGGAGTGGAATGGAACGTGGATGTGTCTATTACAAGAGCCGGCGATAGGCCAATTAGAGCCATTTCTCAGGGTGCACGGTGTGTCTTTGATTTTCAAAAAAATACCTTGGTTTTGGGTTTTCAGAGGATGAAGGATTCTTTGACAGTAGATTTTCAGTTTTGTTAAAGAACAGAGAGGTTTAGGTGGACTGTAATTGATACTTATTGTAATTGATACTTATTGTAATTGATACTGATGGTAATTGATAATGATACCAATCCTATACCCAATACCAATCCTATACCCAATCTCAATTCTACCCAATACCAATTCTACCCAATACCAATCATACATAACACTACTGGTCACAAGAATAAAAAATAATTTAAAACAACTTGATAATTTTCGCCATGTTGAAAATCCAATTTGTAAAATAGCATCTTGGAATTCAAGCCTATTTCTAGTTTTCTTTTTCCAATCAGCTTGGGTTGTTTTATTTTTCTACGTTAGTAATTGGAACATGCTCTTCCAAAACTGAAGTGCCAGGTACCATCAAAAAAAGACTCCATCGTCTTTTTTATATTGTATCCAACCTAAAAACCCTTCTGCAATCCCAAATTCTGTCCATATACCTGAGTACGAGTACTATAAATTCAATGATATGGGGACTTCTGCTCTACACACGTTCAACAGGTATAGATCGTTTGGATATTAAACAACAGAAATCCACATCTTGCGTCCTCCTCTAAACATTCACTAACACCTTCACCAAAATCTGCATAACATTTCCGCCAACAATAGATCCACCAATGCCATATATTTCTTCATGTATAACGCTTGGTTATCTGTGAAACCAAACAGACTGCTGTTCTGCACTTGTAGCTGTGCCGACTGATGACGTCATCCCACCAATCTGCACAAAGTGGCACATCAGACTTTCCTGTCTTTGTAGGACTTGTACAGGCAACCTTGTTCTAACAAAACGTAATACCATATAGCAAGCACAAATTTCTAGTACGCATCTTTGGAGAAGAGAATGTGCAGATGCATCCAAGTTCGGCTCTGAGTACGGAATGCCTGAAAACACCGCTCCTCACTTGTTGAACAAATAATAGGTTATATATACATCTCATCTACGTTAATTGTACAGCTGCAGTCCGGGGTCTTCATGCTGTCTACCACCGGGGTCGTCATGCTACATACCACTTGGATCTTGGTCCTGTTTGCTCTTGGGCACTCACAAACAAGGTGCTTTGGTTTGTTTGGGCTTTAGCTTTGTTTGTTTTTCGCATTTTTGCGGATTTTGCATTTTTGCCTATGTTTACATGAAACCTATTTTTAATCCTAATGTGCTGATTTTTTGATAGATTCGCCTCTGAAGATTTTCTTTTGGTAGACCAACCACTTGGATCACCCATTTGCATCACCCATTTGTACCACCCACGAGGGCGTCTTCTGGTGTTTAGATATCTACTTTTAGTTTACAAAGAGAGAACCAGCCCGGCTCACCAATAGTTGTTTACATACGTGTATCTGCTGTTTTACTGTTGAGATACTCTTGCTAGAAGTATAACATTAGACACATATTTTGGATATCGGGATCGAAGTTTTTGCCACTTTGTTGTTTAGTTTGGTGACGACATTGTAAAATTGTTTGGAGGCATCTAGACCCGGATCATATACAAATAATAGCCACATTCTCAAATTGGCCCTGCGTGATTAAACCTAGCCAAAATGCAGTCAAATAACAGCAATAGCAACAGCAACGGCAACAACAATAATAATAGACAGGTTCAAACAGGCCATAAACACCTGTATCATAATCTATATTCATCTCCAACAAAGCCCGGAACGCAGCAATTTCTTAACTCGGGATCAAATACTGTTAATAATAACTTGACCAAGCCGCTTTGGGAGAACAAAAATGTCGAAAATTCAATGTCTTTGGATAATAACACAACTAATGATATATTTTTAAGCCCCTCTAAACAAAATAAGGTCAAGAAGCCAAAAATATGTAAAGTTTGTTCAAAACCAATCATTGGGACTTTGGTACGTGCAATGGGCAATATTTATCATGTTAAATGTTTTACTTGTTATGATTGTGGTAATCCGTGCTCTGATAAATTTTTTGCAGCAGATATTCAAATTCCTGATGCTCAAAACCCCAGTGTTTCACATACAGTCAATGTACCTTTATGTGAATACGATTATTTTAAAAGAATTGATTTGATTTGCCACACTTGTGACAGTGCAATTAGAGGTTCCTATATTACTGCACTGGGTAACAAATATCATTCTGATCATTTCTTTTGCGAAATCTGTAAGAAAGTTTTTGAATCTGATAATTATTATGCAAATGAAGGTAAAATTTATTGTCATTTTCATTATTCTAAACTTTATGCATATCATTGTCAAAGTTGTAAATGTGCAATTTTAAAACAATATGTTGAAATTTATAGAGGTGGAAAACAACAGCAGTGGCATCCTGAATGTTTTATGGTTCATAAATTTTGGAATGTTGATATAAATGTTGATTTGCTTGGTTATGGTATAAATTCAATTGATGAAGTAGCTTCTAATCCTGATAAATTATACAAAGTTGAAACAAAATTAGAAAAATTAACAATTTTTATATGGTTAACTTTATCTGAATTTGAAGAATCTTCAGCTTCTTTAATTTCTGAAATGTTGCATGCAGCAACAACAAACAATAAATCTAAAGGTATTTTAGTTACCTCAAAATTGATTTTTAAAATTGATTGTTTATTTAAAAGTTTAGATCTATTATCCAATTACTCAAGGTCAAAACGTATTTCTATTGATATTTCAAATAAAAAATATCAAAATTTTTCAACACTTACTAAGGAACCAAGATCTTTAACTTCAAAAATTATGTCCTTTCTCACTTTCTTAAGAGATGTTGATCTTGAAAAATTAAAAATTAATAAATATTCTCATGAATTACTATCTTTAGTATCCACTATGGCTCATTTAATCAAACTAATATCAAGAAGTGCTTTAATGCATTCTTTAGAATTTAATAAATTATCAAATTCAACTGTACCAACTGATTTATTATTAAATGAAATTTCAAAACATGAAAATTACACAAAAGAAATTTTATCATTATCAGCAATTTCACCTATGCTAAATGATTCTTGTCAATATTGTGAGAGAAGTATTGAAGATGAATGTATTTCATTAAAAGATGAATCAAATGAAATAAGATGGCATATCAATTGTCTTTATTGTACAAAATGTTTGAACAAAACACAAATTCAAGTATCTGATTTATCTGAATCTGCTTACATTTTTGAAACTAATGATATATTGTGCCCAGCATGTGCTTCAGGTGATGTAAATGCGAAACCATCATTTACTTTAATTTCAAGATATATTCAAATGTCTTATTTATTAAATATTGCCATTACTCGTTCAAAGATTGTTTATAATAAACGTGAAAAATATGGTCATGGTACACAAATAAGTACGTCAAGTGGTACAATTTCTGCGGAATCTATAGTCAATCCAGGAACTGCAACATATAAATCTGGTGAAGAGCAAATAAAGAAAGACTCATACGAAAATAAAGTCTCAGAAATTGCACGTCGTCGTTCATTGCGTGAAGCCAGAGCTATCAATAATGCTAACCGTGAAATTAGAAAATCAGTTATTATTGAAGCTCCCGTTGCTTGGAGTGCTAGTACAGAAGAAGTTTTAGACACTAAAACTGAATCACCAGTTACAAATAATAACCCAACTAATAACCCAACTAATAATCTCAATAATAATCTCAATAATAATTCAAACATTAACCCAAACATTAACCCAAACATTAACCCAAAAACACGAACAGGTACAATGGGTTCAATGAAATTACGCGTTAGAGATATTTCAATTGGAAGTAAAAATAACAAGAGATCAATTAGTCAAAAAAGTCAAAATAATTATAATTTTACCTCTGAAGGAAGAGAGGATACATCTCATGATACACTAGGCCCACTGAATGCTGTTTTGACCTCTAAGTTATTACAAAATGAAAGCTCTCTTACTCTTGATGATATTCCAAGAATTGTCAGCTCAGAGCAAGCTCGTGATCATAGACCTAATGCATTCCGTTTTCAGAAAAGAGATTATTCTTCGGCTATTTCTAATCTTCCTGTTCCAAAAGCTGTTAAATTGAAAGATCAAGACGCTGGTGAGAATTCTAAAGAAGAATTAGAAAATACTACAAAAAATGGTAATAGTGATGGAAATTTGGAGCAAAACATAAATACTCATAATTTAAGTAACACACAGCAAAATAAAGATGTTTTCTCTCGACAGAATCTTCCAAAACAAAATTTATCAACCAATTCTTCAGATTCTGAAGGAAAAAGATATTCTGATTTGAATAATAAATCACATGAATATATTAGACATATTGCAGCATATGCACTTTATGATATGTTTTCTAATCGAATGACACTTGATGAATGTGTATCTCTCATTGATATTCATAAACCTCAATCTTTTTGGGGTAAGCTTTTTGGAACTGGTCAGAACAATGAAGTTTACTCAAATAACAACCCTAGTGATTTTAAATCTGGTTCAGCAACTGTTTCAGGCACTGGTAAGGGTGTTTTTGGTGTTTCACTAACGACTTTGGCCCGTAAATATGGTGTTGACAGTGATATGGGTATTGGATCTGTAAAAGTTCGTATTCCGCTATTAATTGATGAATTGATTCGTGTTATGCGAACTCAAGATGTTAGTGCAGAAGGTGTGTTTAGACTTAATGGTAATATCAAAAGATTGAGAACTTTAGTTGAAGAAATTGACTCGAATCCTGGACGAGTTCCCAAATTAGAAAATGAAACACCTATTCAGCTTGCTGCATTGCTAAAAAAGTTTTTAAGAGATTTGCCAATTCCATTACTCACGTTTAAATTATATGATTTATTCTTACTATCTCAAAAGCTTGAATCGGCTGATAACTCTGAAGTAGAAGAAACTCGTCTTGCAAACAAAAGGGAAAGAGTTTTGAAATTAGCTTATGCAATGCTTCCAAAAGTGCATCGAGATTTAGCTGAAGTGCTATTTGCCTTTTTATCTTGGGTTTCCACATTTGCAAATATAAATGATGATAATAATGGTGGCTCTAAAATGGATACCCATAATTTAGCCACTGTTATTACACCTAATATTCTTTATTCAAAAATAAATACCAACAGTGGAAAAAACGATGAAAATGATGCATTAAGTCTTTTGAATTCTGTCGGCGGTGAAAATCAATTTCTTGGTATTGAAGTTATTAATGACATGATTGAAATTAATGATGAATTAAGTATAATTCCAGATGATATCATTGCATTGTACGATTTCATTTGCTCCAAATCTAATGAAAAGGAAAAGGATAAAGATAAACTGTTGACTAAGGATATTATGGCTAAAATTAAAAATTGTGTTGAATCGGATCCTAACATTTTATTAAAATTTTAGATAATTATACAGTAATAATATGTAATATATGTTTTATTTAGCCTGTTTTACTCTCAGTGATTATAACTTTTGCGGATTCCATCCCACCACGACCCAAAAATGAAAACATTGTTTTGAATTTGTCCGTGCTTGCATCAAGGTTAGCCTTAAATAGGTCTTGTCTTGTTGCCAAATCTTCTTGTTGCTTTTTTAACATCAATAATGCATCTTGATCAACAGCGCAGATTGGACATAAAGTATGTTCATCATCTAGATTATCAACTATTGTACTATTTTCAATCAAACAAGATTCATGTATTTGATGACCACATTTAAAATAAACTATTGGGAACTCAAGTTGGTTTGAACAAACTGAACATTTTGTTGAATTAATTAGTTTAGGGTTATTCAAAAGCTCATCGATTTGCTTAGTTAAATCTTGTAGCTTTGCATCGTACGCCAACAGTATTTTTTCATTATTATTTATCTCCGCTTTTTGTGCTTCTATGTTTCTAAGAAGATAATCTTTAACTAGCCCAAGTTTAACATTAGCACTTCCGCTAGTTAAACAATCAATTATCTCCAATGGTCTGAAAGATTTCTGCTTTTCAATACACTCTAAAATTTTTTGCATTTTCTCATCACCCAACTCTTCTAAGTATTCATTTTTAGATGTATATGTAATCAATGCAAGTCTGTAAAGTTCAGGTTCTTTAATTCCATGTTGCATTACAATGTCAAAAGATTTTTCAAGTTCATTTGAAAAAATTGCAGATCGAAACAGATCTAATTCAAATCCCTCAATTAATTTATTTTGAATCTTAGTCGATTCTCTAATTATCATTTCACCCTCATTAAAATCATGAGTATTTGAAATTAGTAATAAAAGTGTTTTGTCTTCTTCTGTCCATTCTGTTCGTTCCAATAACAAGTTTTTGGCCTTATTTTCCCATTCGGTTGCATTTTCTTGGTTTTCTTTAGATAGTGTCAAATACATTTCATATAAGGTATTTATGATATCTTTTTTATCTTTTTGATTACCAGAAAATTTATTATAGCTTTCAATGCAAGCCTCCAAAAAAATGACGAATTCATAATTATGATTGAAAAAACTTGAAAAAATAATTTGCGGTTTTGGAGGTTGATATGTTGGCGTTTTATCAATTTCTTCATCTGATTTCTTTTGGTTCATGAATGATGCAAATTGCTTATATGATGTAAAAATTGGGTATGATTTAATACTTTTTGTTTCTGATGAAATCTGCTTTTCTGTTAAAACAGGTTGATATTTACCCGTAAAAACATCAATTAATAATTGTGTAGTCTCATTCGGCAGTAAATTTAAAAGATCATCGATATTTTCGACCAAAACTCGCAATAATGAATCAATTGCCAATGATTTTATGTAATGTATAGTTGATACTGGATCTTTAAGTTCGTTCAATTGAATTGAAACAACTTTTGAAGATAAATTAAATTTTTTTGCAATTAATAATGCCATATCATAATATTCGTTATCGATGCACAACTGAATAATTAAATCAAAATCAAAAATTTTGTGTTGCTCAACAATATCAAAATCTTCATCAATCTGAATATTATGAACAAATTGATTAAATTCAACAAATTTTTTAAGCTTGCAGTATGATGTTAATAAAAGACTTACATGATTAACTTTTGATATTTTCAATTCTATCATTTTCTCAAGATATTTTGCCAAATATTGAATTTTTGAGCTCTCTTTAAACATTGCAATAATTTCACTTGTTTTATCTATTGGTATGGATAAAATAAACTGATCTATCGATTCTTGTAATTCACCTCTGCTATAAAGGTAATATCCGTATTTTCTCCTTAACTCCAGCATTTCTACCTGTGAAAATTGATCTGAATTTTCGTCAGCCAGTTTAATAGCAGTTTGAAACAATTCATTATTTACCAAAATGCTTACATTATCCTTAACCGATTTTTCATGAAGTTTTAATAAAGAACCATCTAGCAACATTATATAAAGATCATCCCATATTTCCATTACAGTGAAGATTGAGCTTTGAATAGATTGATTATAAACAATAAAGTTATTTTTTGTATCAAAAATAATCAATTTATGGTTCGAAAACACCGTTGCTTCTGTAACATTCGAATTCACATATGACAGACAAACAAGATATCTATTTTTGTATACATAACATTTTTTTTTTGGTATATTAATATTAATCAAATGCGATTTGCCCTTTGTATTGTATAATTGAAAACCATTTTCTCTAGCAACAAGTAATAAGTCTTTATAAATTGAACAACAATCAATATCTGAACCTTCTTCATCGAGTAATATTTCCCAATGCCCGTTATTTTTTCCTGATGTAGACAAGGTGAATGTTTTGGAAAATGTTGTAACATATAAAATGTTTTCATCTTTAAAATGAACGTAAGTTATAGGATCTTTACTTTCAAAAATGAGTCTTTGTCTTGATCCACGATCATGTAATAAATCCCCTCTCACTAGAATAACTGATCCATTTGAGAAACCAAAGGTAAACATAGAATAATCCTTAGATATGGCCCAGCATGTCAGTGGGTGATTATTAGATCCATTAGAAATACGACATGACGAATGAAAACTTGAATTATAGTCAAATTTAGCGCTGGTCTTACTGCTTAGTTTGGATAAATTCCAGATCTTGAGATGCCCAGGATATCCTTGTCGTTCGGCGATAGTGATAAGAAATCTGGAAATCCATTTCATTTGAGTAATTGTCCATCCTGTTTCATAACATTGGAACTCCAGAGTCTTTTCAATATCTGAATTGATCAATTTAACAGTGTTTTGACCCGTGCAGATAGCGATACAATCATCCGTGCCACAAACTGCACTCATCGACGCATCTGAATACAGCGCATTGGACGATCCAAAGTATGGATCTTTAATTGGAACCCCCTCAAAAAAAGGAAACTGTCTCCAATTCTGCATTCCAATTTCTGTTCAACCAAGTTCTGATTTCGTTGGCCACACCACAATTACAGATCAAATATGCAATGTATATACTTCATGTCATAAAAATAAATATTCATTTTTTACAAATCGACGGGTCGATGAAATCACCATTTCCGCTTTAGGAAAGTGGGAGCCTGAAACAAACATGAATCTTACATGAACTTTACATGAAGGTGAAACACACATGTAGCAGCAAATGGTGAACAGCAGTTTTGCCATTTCAAATTTCATCATTAGAGGTTCATTTATGTAGTTGTATGTTTTTTTGTATGTTTTTGTTCCAATGATATATTTATGTTGATTTTAGCCTTTGAAGAAAAAAAGATACTGTTATTATGTTTTCTGATACAACATCATCAATTTATCCAGACACAAGAATTCAAACACCATCTTTAGCAATGTTTGATCCAGTTTACAAGCCGTATATTACACCTCCAACACCATTTGAAAAAACAATACACGATATTTCCTTAGAACCATCGGTCAATCCGTATGCGCAATCTATGTGGTGGACAACAAGAGGTAATCCTGGTTATGAAATAGATAGGTATAAAAACACAAAAACAAATCAACATAAAGTTTCAAAAAATGACGCTTTTAAGAATGTCAAGGGAAGCAGAAAAACCAAATCTCCAGTTAGCCCATACTTTACAGAGCTGTTAACAAGTTATGATGATAATGAGCTTGATAAATATAAAAAAGAAAAAATTGAAGCGGATATTAAAAGTGTAGACGTTGAAGTAGGTATTGCTAAAAAGGTTGAAAAATACAATTTTTTGCCTTCTTTAATAGCTGCAAAAGAAGATGTTTGCAATAAAATTTTAAATGGGCATCGTAGCTATAATAATGAAACAGGTAATTATTCGGAAGACGATGCAACTGAGTACGGCCATGAACTAAGCTTAGAAATAATTCAAAGTTATATCTATGAAACTGCTTTTGAAGAGAGAAATTTTAAACACTCAAATGCACCATCGTTGGATGAATGTTTACAAATCCAGAGTGGTTTAATAAAAAAACTAAAATGTTTGATTGAAATATCTGAAAGCTTTGACCGTTTTGTTGAAAATAAAAATATTCTAATCAATATTAACATAAAACTTTATCTTTTTAGTAATATTAAAACATTATTGATTATACATACCAATTTTTTTGAAGCAATGATAAACAAAGCTACAAAAGATGTTGAAAATATAATATATGATTACTTGCAAAGACTCTCTCACGTTTATCCCTCATATTTAGCGTCAATGAAATTCCGTGAATATTTTATAACCCTTGTTTTAGAGAATCCAAAATTCAAAGACTTTATTGGGGGTGCTAACAAAGAAGATATCTTTCAAATAATGCTCTCTCCATCAAGTGATTGTCATAATTTATTATGTTTTTTACAGTCATATTTTAGTAGTTCCAGTTCAAGAATCATCAAATTAATTCAAAAATTGATGAGTTACTATAATGACCCAAAAGCAATTATGCATTCATCAATTGATTTTGACAAACCATTATATCTAGAAGTACCAAATAACTGGAAAATTTTAAATAAAGTGAAATGGAAAGAAATAAGTGGCTTGGTTGCAGTTAAACAAGTTGCATATCTTTTAAAAGATCAGTTGGAAGCACAACTTGAAGAATACTACAAAATTATAAATCTATTAAAATTCCAACTAGATTATGTGTCTCAAATTAGTGTGATTAATAAAAAAGTATGTATGGTAATAGATAAGCTAGAACTTTTGCCTGGTGGTCAAAGAAATGTTAGAAATGATGTGGAAAACCAAAATAGACAAGTTTACAGGTTGGTTGACCAGTTATTTCAATTTCTCAACAATGAAAATTTTGAATTAACAGAAGCAATGGCGCATAGAGCTGGTGAAATAGTTAAAAGGATTTTTTTTGAGAAAGATCAAGGTGGATATACGGTAGAGCAAATATTTGAAGTGTATGAATTCAAAATTTTGTTTCAAAAAAGATTTCACCTTGTTGTGCTCAAATTCATATTTTTTTTTCAAGAGTATTTAAGTGTAATGAGTGGTACTTCTACAGAATGTGTTGAGGAAATTGTGAGTGATTTCAAAAATGGTAGGAGTGTTAATGTTATCTACGGATGGGAAAAATTTGTTGCTAGAGGGAAGCTAGCTAGAAGGTTTGGATTAGAACGTTCTGGATGTGGCAATCCTATTCAATAGGTGTATATTCCATCTTGTATATTACTACTACTTGCAGATTATTTAATATATTCATAAAATATATATCAAAACTAAAAATAGCATCTATATTTATCATTTCCATCATCTTCCCAAATAGGAAACCAAAAATCAACAATTTGAAAATAATTGTTCACGTCTATCGATTTTCTTAGCCCCCGTAAACAGGAACTTTATCACGGCACGTCCCCGTGTAAAGAAAGTTTAATATAACTCGTTTTTCTAATATACAAGGAAAAGGCATTTTTATTGACAATGGCGACTCTAGCAAAACTACTAGCCACTGTAGAGTGTGAAGAATATTTACCTCTTTTTGAATCGCAAGGGATCACTGCAGAACTACTTCCTGCGATGGACCGAAATTCATTGATTGAACTAGGTGTGAACAAAGTTGGTGATAGATTAAGAATTCAACTTTTGGTAAGATCTGAAAGAATACGAAGTTTGAGTGAAAGAATTAAAAAGAAATATGGGGTGATCACTCCTGATGGTACAGTTCATCAAATTTCCGTGCATACACTTGGAGAAATTCCACATGCTACGGGATACGTTGAAGGTCGAGTGTGTGTTTTAAGGAATGGTACTGTTGTTGATGTGGATGTAATTGAAGAAGGCGAAACAGAACGGGTTTTAGTTTTGAAAAAGGGAGATGGTATTAGCTTAGAGGCGATGAACGCAAGCAATAGAATTGAAAGAGGAGGTAAACGCAATAGAGGTGAAAGAGAAATTGGAAAGTTTATGGGGGGAAGACCTCCAAGTGAACTTATTAGTGGTAATCTAAAGGAATATTTCCCTGAATTACAAAAATCAGAATTGAAACGTTTGAGCATATGCAGTGGGATTAGTAATTGGAGTATAGGAAGTTTAGGAAGTTTAGGAAGTGTGAATAGTGAGGTCAGTGTAGGAGTTGGTCAAGCAGTAACAGTTGAATATGGTGAAGGAAGGATCGATCTGTTGGATGAGAGTGATGATGATGATGGTGGTGGTGGCGATGATAGTGGGAATGGAGAAATTGAATCGTGGCATTGTGGTCCAAAAATTGGACAAGGTAGTTTTGGTGCCGTTTATCTTGGTTTGAATGGTATTACGGGTGAATTGATGGCTATTAAAAGAGTTCAAAGGGGTGATTTAGCTGGCGAAATTGCCCTTCTTAGAGCTGTTTCTCATCCAAATATCGTTCGTTTTCTGGGTGCACAAACTGGTGCTGGTACAGAGACTAATATTTTCCTGGAGTATGTTCCTGGTGGTTCTGTTGCAAGTCTTTTGAAAACTTATGGACCCTTTCAGGAGAGTCTTGTATGTAGCTTTTCAAAACAAGTTTGTCTTGCCGTTAGATATTTGCATTCCCTCGGGATTGTCCACAGAGATATCAAGGGTGCAAATGTTCTAGTTGATAATGCAGGAGGTGTGAAATTGGGTGACTTTGGTATCAGCCGGCGTGTTGAAGATGCCGCCGATAAACGATTATCTCTACAAGGATCTGTGTTTTGGATGGCACCAGAAGTAGTTCGCCAAGCAGCAGGTGCACCAGCCACAAAGGCCGATGTTTGGGCCATTGCCTGTTTGGCTGTTGAAATGTACACTGGTGCACATCCCCATGCTGGATTAACCCCAACTCAGGCTCTCTTCAGAATCGGTGCAGGTGGTGCCAAGCCGGAAATTCCAAAGCAGGCTGGTAAAGATGGTACCGATTGGCTAGAAAGAGGTTTGGACGAGGACTGGACCAAGAGGGCCTCTGTTAATGAATTACTGGAGATGCCGTTTTTTAAAAGTTGATCATTATATAAATATCCTGGTCTGTGTATATATATAAGGTTTTAGCAAGACATGCATATAACAAGACGAATTTTGTAGCTATGAGTTACTCATGATCCAAATACCCTGTTAATTTTTTATTGTAAAAGCATCTAAACAAGCTATTGAATGCCAATGGGTTTGACATTCCTCCATGCGTGCCATGGCTACTCCGTTTTATAAAAACGAGGGTTTTCTATTTCAAGGCTTGGTTACCAACTCATACTTCTTTTTTTCTGTTGAAGTTTCCAATTACTCATAGTACATCTACAAAAAATGACAGATCAGCCTCCAAAAGAACAAGCCTTACAAGAGGAGGTACCACAGCTTACTCCAACGGAAGAAGAATCCTTGGCAGGTGCTAAGCTTGTCTTTGGTGATCAACTTATCGACCCAAAAGATAAGAGAGTGTGCAAACCACATTCACGCAAACCCCATCTACCTAATCCAAACATCCACGGATTTGAGCACAGGCCTAGTAAATAGTATTGTGGTCATTTTTATTCTTATCTGTATATTTCCCCTGCTGTGTATCTCTAAAACCCTTTCCTTCCTTTGTTTCAGACACCTGTAGCTGTGCAAATCTATCCGAATCTGTTCCGCGGATGCAGATTGCAATTGCAATATATGTAAAGGAGATGCAGCAATATACTTTTCTTACAAAATATATGAATGCATGCATATAAGAGAACAACATCAGCATGGTGGTATTGAATAAAAAAATAATAAGGGTTTTCTGTTTGATAGGACTCTTGATGTTAACATATTTCCTTGTTAAATCTCCGCATCAGACGATACAGTCATTTAAAGATTTGGCAATTACAGATTCCGAGCTTGTGCTGATTTCAATCGGATTCACAACGTGTTATTCATTTGCTTTTTGGGAAAACTGTAATGACGGTATTCAGAAAGTGATTGATGATTTGCCGCCGCTGGTTCGTGGATTTGTTGAAGTGAGGCAGCTAGAAAAGAACCTTGTTCCAGTTGCACGTTTCACGACAATCTATCCGTATGAAATTTTATTACCCTATGATATAGTGGTTGAGTATCAGATTGAACCAATAACTGATTTTTACATATACAATAAAAAGGATGGGAAGAATGGAATACCTAACGAAATATACGACGTTGTAAACTCAACAGACATAAAACAGTTGAAAGAGCATGGATATATTCATTCGGGTTATGGAATTTGGTATCATACCTCTTTATCATATATTTCTAAGAATTTGTTTTCCAAAACAAATTATCTACATTATAACGGTGATCATCCAATTTCATCATGGTTGAAAGTATCCGATTATCCAATGGTTATAGATACAGATTCGTCTGATGGTGCATTGAGAGACATTTCAGAATACCAAGCTACAAATTTTCATAAATTTGATTATGAAATGTACCTCTATGTGAAAAAAAACATGCAAATTAGACTTCCTGTTATTGAATTGAAACCAAATGAACAAAAAAAGTTTAAAATTTTACAGCTCACAGATTTACACCTTTCAACAGGCTATGGTTATTGTATGGATGTTTTCCCTAAAATCAACTACCCAAAATCTAATTGTCTTGCTGATGTGTTGACAATGGATTTAGTATTGAAATCACTAGATATTGAACAACCTGATTTGGTGATTTTTTCAGGTGATGAAATATTCGGCCCAAATTCTTATGATACAGAGTCAACTATTTATAAGATGGTTACCGAACTTGTAAAACGAAAAATACCATATGCTATGGTTTTTGGTAACCATGATGATGAATCTCAATCACTATCACGATCAGCCATTATGGATCTTCTTGAAACACTACCATATTCTATATCTAAATCAGGGGTTGATGATGTTGATGGTATAGGTAATTATTTTGTTACTATAGATAATGATGTTGATATTTGCTTCCTTGACTCACTTTCTTATCTTGGTCCAAATATTCGTGGTTATCACTCCTTTAAGGAATCACAACTTGAATACATTTCATATATTGCCACAGAAAGACCAAATACGCCTAAACTTGCTTTTTTTCATATTCCTCTTTTTGAATATAGAAATGGACATGATATCGTTGGTTCTTGGAAGGAAGCTGTTGTTTCAGGCCATGAAAATACCGGTATGTTTAAAAGATTACGGGACGCTGGTGTTAAATTAATTTCAGTAGGACATGATCATGTCAATGATTTTTGTTTTGATAACGATGGTGTCCAACTATGTTATGGCGGTGCTTCTGGTTATGGTGGTTATGGTGGTTACGGAAATTATGTAAGAAGAATTAGAATATTTGAGTTGGATTCAAGTAAGGATATCCACGATAAAATATCATTGAACACTTGGAAACGAACTCATGAAAATTTACAAGACATGATTGATTTCCAAGAGATATCTATGTAGATATATTAGACCATCTGTATAAAACTAGTGACAGACTTACTTGGTGGGTAAAATAAAGGAATTATGTCACAGAAAGCTGAGCCCATATCTGCAAGTTTTCCAATTACTCAAACTCGTAAATTATTTTTAGGGGAAAAGGGAGTTTTCATCATACAGTTTGAGCAAAAGATATTCAGAACTTCAATCAAAAACATACAATTTACATTTTAAAATATATTTAAAAATGTAAATCATCAAATCACAATATATTTAAATTTAAAATCAAAAAATAAAGCCCGATGCGGGGCTCGAACCCGCAGCCTTTTGATTGCACTACTTTTTAGAGTAGAAATCTTAAGAGTCAAACGCTCTACCGATTGAGCTAACCAGGCTTTAAGAAGTTCCGATACCGGGAGTCGAACCCGGGTTTGCCCGGTGAAAGCGGACCGTGATAGCCGTTACACTATATCGGAAATAGTTGTTTGTTATAATTTCAACTTAACTATGTCTTTATTTGTATGTTGTCACGTGATTAATTATGTTTTGTACTATGACCTGTTTCATAGTAGATGAACTTTTAATTACAAATTCTCAAATCTTCCTTTTACTGTTTTTTGCGAGAAGTATCTTGTTTGTTGTCATGTCTTTTATAATAATGAAACATAATATAAAACACTTAAAGTGTTGAATATGAAACGTATGTTTATCATAGAACAATAGAGACGTCATGACATGACAAATTAATAACGTAATTATGCAAGGGTCATGCCGTAATAATGTATCTATAGTGATAAAGATGAATATTACATATGAAACATATGTCTATTACAAAACAATAAATACGTCATGACATGACGGATTAATAACGCTATTATGCAAGGGTCGTTATTAATTAGGTATTTATTTATAGTAATCTAAACAAATTATACGTAGGTCTATATAAAGAGGGGGATCCCACTTATGTTTAAATATATAAAATATATAGTCTTTTAACATCGACAATATTATAAAGAATGGATAGTTTACACTCTAGACATATTGGAGCACAACATAAAGGGACGCATTTGAGAACCGAAATAAATTTAGAAGTAACAATTATTAATACTATTTTTCTTAACTTTTTACCACATAAGTATATATATATTTATAAAAAGTCAATACAAATAATGACCAGAAACCTCATCCCAAATTTGCATGTCTATATTTTTATCAATTATTACTTGGATATCATCGATTTCATTATAAACATCATCCCAATATTGTGCAATAGTTGAAGGTTCTAATTCTTTGATGTGTTCTAAGCTTTGACTAGAATCATCACTTGTAAGTTCATTTTCACAATTATACTTTTCAATCACCTTATTGTTAGCTGAGACATTTTTTTCAATATTTTCTGTGAATAAAATATTCCAAATTAAAGTCTTTAAGTTTTTTAAAATCTTCCAACGTTGTTTACACAGAGGTGTTGTATGTTCTGATAAATAATTAAGCTTTTCAAATGAGGTTTCAATTATCTTAACTGAAGGATTGTTTCGAATATGACTTATCACATTAATAAAGGATTCATTACTATTTTTAAACTGATTAAATTGGTTTATTAAATTTCTTAGTAATAAAAGCAAAGTTTGAATAGGTTGAAATTTTCTTATTTCCCATATAAATAAGGCAAATTTTGGCATTTCGCCATACTTAATAAATTCTGTCAACAAATGAATATGCTTTGAACAAGCATCTTCACTAATAGCAAAAGTTCCAATATCTGCTATAGAAGAAACAGATAGTTGTTTTCTCTGAGTATAGGTAATTTTGTTGTTAAGATTTTTTATTGTATTTGATTTGTCTTCAAATAAAATAATCATTAAAATTTGGCATCTATCTGAAAAAGTTGATAAATTGTAAGTTGCGAATTTAATAAAAGGCTCTTCCCCTGGTATTACATTGATTGGATCAAGCATTCTTTGAATAAATGATGAACAAAAAAAGGATAGGTTTTCAATTTCCCTTGATATTTTTAAAAAATTATTTTCATTTTTTGATTTAATTCCAAAATATGCTTTTAGTATTTTATTAGTACATAAAGCCCATTTTATCTTTCCATTAGCAAAAGCAGTTGCTTGGTCTAAGATAAACTCACCGTTGTAATGCCTTTTATATTCATTTGGCATTTGAGTATCAAATTCAGACTCATTAAGAACTGGTGATAATCGACTTGACAATGCAGTTGTACAGTCTAAGTAAAATATTTGCCACCATAACATACGTCTTAGTTGTATTTCTTTCAAATTTTTAATATGGTGAAAGTTTTCTGGATCTCTATTTAATTCAAACAGCTGTGCACATCTAACTAAAGAAGAAATCGACAAGTAATCATCTGTTCGACAATCATTTCTAGTTAACGTGTATAAAATTGTAGATACTTGCAAGCCAACAAGTGTCACCTTTTTAGGATATTCTGCCATCTCTAGTGCACACTCAGTTGCGCCAATATAAAATTTCATTTGTTGAATCAAGTTATCTTTTGCAACATTATCATTTGGCAAAACACTATATTCTTCATATAATGAAATGGAAGATGCATAAAAAGTTGTCAGTAAAATAATGTAAAATGATAAATCTACTGACGATGAATTAATCCAAAAGCTTGCATAGTTTGGATAAAATGTTTGCCAATCAAGAACAGGAATTAGTGGATGAACCGAAGTTCTATATCTTGCAACCAATATATCTGCTTCAGTTTTATCAGGAATGAAACTTGACAACAATCCTAAGTCTACCAATGATTCGGAATTTTTTGAATTCAACGATGAATTAAAAAGGGTTGTAAAAACAGGACCTTTTCTATTTTTCGGATGATATTTATATTTTGCATTCAGATCATTTGAAATTTGATTTTTGGGCTCAGGACTTTTTGTTTCTTTAAGTTTTGAGTTGAGAACTTCAAAATATTCTGTTTGGTGTTGCAAATCTTTTAATATATTATCTTTATTTAAGTTGCACAAACTAGTTGTTTCATATACTTTCTTATCAATATTTCTGCTTTTGATATTAATTATTTCATCTAAATATGCATTTGAGTGATTATAAAATTTATTTTCACTATTTGAACTATCATTTTCAGTGTTTTGTATCTCCTTGCTATTACTCAAGCTCAATATATTATTTTCACCTGCAATAATATACGGTTTTGAGCTTAATTCAATCAAAAGTTTGGCTTCTTCTTCTAATGGGTAAATAGAAGATATATGCGTATTTGAAATTGAACTGGCGTCAGAACCTAAATTCGATACTTCTTTATTATTTGGAACATCATATTTACAAGATAAACCGTTTTGTGAGCAAAACAAACACAATGGAACCTCTCTTGAGCACTTGCGCTTTCGGTTTCTGCATGAAATACATGATTTTGTCTTAGATTTCCTTAATTTTTCTATTCTAAAACTTGCAATTGCTTGATAGGGTGACATAATCTGCGTTTTGAGAATTATTGAGTTTTCATTAGCAGAAAAAATGTTTACATTATAATCTAACTATATATTTGCAAGACCAGCAGTTGTATTTCAACAAACTCTAACAGCCCTTGAACAAACCTGGTCAGACAATTCCTTCCTTCTTTGCTTGCTTTCCTTTTTAGGAAGTGTGGCTCCGAAATAGATATACCGAGCCCCCATTGGAGTTTAGTTGCCATTTTAGGAAATCATAAAAGTGTGGTTTTTCATGTTGAAGAAGGAACCACATCAAGAGAAGCTAAAAGCAGGAAATGGGCAGGCAAGTAAAGTTCTTGGTAATGGAATACATGTTTTTTCTTTATAAAACAAGCAGAAAAAAATGGCAGATTCTAAATCATTTATCCTTAATTCAGGGAATAGCATTCCAAAGATTGGCCTAGGTGTTTATCGTGCAGCAAAAGATGTAACTACCCAAGTTGTTTTAGACGCTTTACGTCTTGGATACAGGCATGTTGATTCTGCTCAAGCATATAAAAATGAGTCTGAAGTTTGTAGCGCAATTTCTGCTTGGATTAAAGAAGATCCAGCTAAAAACAAACGAGAAGATGTTTTTTACACCACAAAGATTTTAGATGTTGATCATGGCTATGAATTGACAAAGAAGGCAATCGAAGTCTCTTTAGAGAAAGCCAAAGACATTGGCTATATTGACTTAATTTTATTACACTCTCCTCAATCTAACTATGAAAAGAGACATGGTTCATGGATTGCATTACAAGAAGCTGTTGAAAATGGTACAGTTAAAGACATTGGTGTTTCAAATTATGGTATTCCGCATTTACAAGAACTTTTATCTTATTCAGATTTAAAGATTAAACCCGCAGTTAACCAGATTGAAGTTCATCCTTGGCTTACCAGAAATGAACTTGTTGAATTTTGTCAAAAAAACCATATTCTTGTTGAGGCGTACTCTCCGTTAATTAAAGGTAGAAAATTTGATGATCATTTCCTTTTAAAATTGGCAGAAAAGTACAAAAAGACACCTGCTCAAATTTTAATTAATTGGTCTGTATCCAAAGGTTATATTTGTTTACCTAAAACCACTTCAATTTCACGGTTATTACCAAATTTACAATCTACTGATTTTGAGTTGACCCCAGAAGATGTGGGTGCGCTCGATGCAATGAATGAATATTTAGTTACTGGCTGGGATCCAACTATTTACCCACTTGATAAATAAGTTTTTTTTAAAAAATATATTTTAAATATTAATCTTCTTAATTGTCTTTTTCAAGAAGCTCTCCAGATGCAAATCTATAAAACAGATCTTTCAAAACCATTCTTGATTTAATGACTTCATCAGGTTTTAAAATTTTAGTAATATCAATTCTTTTTGATGGGCCAAATTTGTAAATTTCCTTAATATATGGCACAATTGTATTTTCATCAAACACTTGAAAGCCACTTGTTTTATTCAAAATTCTATTTTTACACCATTCTTTTTGCTCAGCAACTGATGGTAACTGTTTAGAATTGGACCAAATACCTGCCATTGCAATGGAGTTTGCTTCAGCAGCAAGAAAGAAAAGTGGATTATTACAAACACCGATATGTGTAAGAGTCGGCTCACCAACTGTAAATGTATATAAATAAACATTATCAATTTTGGTTTTAGCATAGTTTGGTTGCTTATCATTACCTGAGGTAATTTGAATATAATTTTTATTTTTGTTTTCGGGAATATTTAGAAAAGGATAAGTTAAATGATATCCTGTTGCAAATAAAATCTTATCAAAATCTTTAGCAACTGACCCATCTTCAAACTCGACACTATTATTGCAAAATCTTTTAATCCTTGGGCATTTATTAATTTTCAATGCATCATCATTCAAAATGTCAGATATCCAGTCTGAATTTCTACTAATTTTTGCATTTTCAGAGTTAGTGGATAACCAAACCTCTGTACAAGAGGGAATAAAATATTGAAGCAAGTCAATGGCACTAATATTACTTCCTACCAATAAAACCTTTTTATACTTGAACTCATCCGAATTTCTAAACGCTTTTGTATGAGAAATAACACCTGGATGTTTATCATTAAACTCATTCAAATTTTCGATTTCGGGAATAAATGGAACATTGAACCTACCGACAGCACAAACAACAGCATCAAATGTTTCACTATACCATTTTTCAACTTTGTTGATCAAATCAATAGTAACAACAGTAACAACCCACTTATTTCTTCTTTTATAAACTTTTTCAACAGTGGTATTGAATCTAATATATTTTTTTAAGTCTTTATTTGCCACAAACTTTTGTAAATATTCGAGAACATGGCCATGTGAAACAAATGGATAATAAATATTGGATTTTTCATCAGTACCTTTAACTTCAATATCAAAACCGGAAGAAAATCTCATCAGCCTATTTGGGACATTAGTAAACAGATGATCATAAACGGCACTCTTATTCCATAAATTTTGATACCTCTTGTCCGATCCAATAGACTTTATAATTGGATTGGCCTTTGAACTTCCTAATAACTCGGCTTCTGATGGTGATTCCAAATTTGGTCTCACATTTTCAGGTAAAGAATAGCCTTTGGCATTTGGAAATTTAGGATCTGTTTCATGGCTGTACAGCCAAACACCACCAACATCACTATTTTGTTCAAATAAAACTATTTCTTCAAATGCTGGATTCTCAGGTAGTGTTGTTTTACTCGAATCAAAATTTGTAATCGTTGACTCACCACCAGCTGAAGTATGTAAAAATTCATTTAATGAAACCAGACCACTGGGTCCACCTCCAATGATTGCTATCTTTTTCACATCCATTTTGCCTTTTTTCACACACAACAGGAAACAAAATATAAAGATTTTAGCAAAATCAAACAAATCTTGATCACCACAAAGTTTTCAGCTTCTGTCAAATTATGCCTCTTATTTGTCGAAACCAAGTTTGATCTAATCTCAAAATATCACCTTCCTAATCCGGTAATCCATGTCCGCCGATAAAAAGCCGCCACACTATTAAACATATTATTTATAATATAACCGCTTGAACAGCGGAATTGCAGTGTATAAAGTCCAGGTAACCCAAGATGCTTTTTTAAAGAAGATTCCAATAAATATAAGAACAAAGACTCTAGTGATAGATTTAAAGACAGTTCATAAATTATATCAGGTAATTACCAAACATCCCACAATATCTTGCTTGATGTATCTGTGATAATGTGGTATTCTGAAGAATAACTAACATTTTATATTAAATTTGTGAACTTTCACGTTTCCGTTATAAGTAGGAGTATAAATCAAACATTTTGAAATTGCACTGTTAAATTTTGAGACCACTCTAAACATTCAGAAACTAAAAGTTTAACAGGAAATGGATGATATTAAGCGTTTATAATCAGTTAAATTACAATAATCGTTTATTATACTTGTTTATAAAATTCAAAAAACATACAATATATATAATATATAAAAATTAAGATACATTTGCAATTGAAAGATTGCTTTCTATTCTACTTTTATTTTAAAAAAACATTTTTTTTAATTTTTTTAGTAACCAAATTTATTATTAATTTGGTTAATTGATTTGGTATTATTATTAGTACTATTATTAGCATACCCTGATCTGTCATTGTATGAGTTGTAACCCGTATGATGGTTACTATTATTGTTTTGATGGTGATTATTATGTTGTTGATGATGGTGATGGTGATGGTGATTATTATTATTGTTAAAATTATTATAATTATTATGAATTTGACGACGCATACCATTGTTATTATTATTGCCATTCAAATTTTTGTTGTTATCATAAATCGGAGTTAAAGTAGATAAATCAAATGAATCACCTAATAAATGATTATTACCACCTCTACTAATTAATTTTGATAAAATTCTTCTACCATGAGGGGTGTTTTTAACATCATTTAGGAAAGGTTTTAATAGTTCACTTAAATCTCTAAAACTTGCATCATCTGCAACATCTAACGAAGTTTGTAAAACATAATTACCATATGCATCATGTAATAATAATTTTAATTCTTCAGGATTTTTTAATAATTGTTGAATTAAAAATGGTGACAAAGTTGGAATTCTTAAAGATTTTTCAATAACATTTGAACCAAACTTATGAGTTGATAGTTTAGTTAAATTATTAGCCAAAGAAGAAATAATAAAATCAATTGATTTTGAAGTATCAGGAATTTTATTGATTGAAGAAGGATCATTTTGAATTCTCAACCTATTTTCTTCCATTGTTAAAACATATTGAACGACATAATTACCGTAAGGATCAATACTTAATTCAACAGAATTTTCACCAACTTTTAAAGCTAACTTTTCACACTGAGATGGAGTTCCATGATCAAAACATCTTTGTAAAACACAACAACCATGTCTATGTTTAGCAATCTTAACACAATTATCACAAGCAGCATCAAAAATGAAATTACAATAATTTGGCGGTAATTTTTGTAAACATTTTTGAATAACGTGATTACCATTCAAATCTCTGCTTAACAAAACAACATAAGAAGATAATGAATTAATAATAATTTGAAATTCAGATTCGGTTGAGATACATTCAACTAATTTTTGTAAAGCTCTTGTTCCATGCGGATCTAAAGCAATTCTAACGAATTGACTTGAAGCATTTCTAACTAAGATAGTTCTTTGATTTTCATCAACTCTTTCTAATAATTTTTGAATTAAATAATTACCAAATGGATCAATCATTAATTCTATAACATTTAATTGAATTTCATTAAAAATTTTAGTTGCAGCAATTTCATCATTTAATTCCAACTGTCTTTGTAAAAATCTACAACCATGTTGATCTTTACATAAATGATAAATTTCATTATTAAAATCATTCAAAGTTGCATTAACAAATCTTGATGCATCCTCACCACGTTTATTATTTGATGAGTGTTTTCTATGAATGTTTGCAGTTGAATTTAAACCAAGATTATTACGATAATTATGATTATTGTTGTTAGAATTATTAATGTTGTTATTGTTATTATTGTTATTATGGTTAATGTTGTTATTGTTGGTATGGTTATTATTATTGTTGGTATTATTGTTATTGTTATTTTTCTCATTAGATCTATTATTATTCTTATCTTCATTATTATGTTGTCTATTTTGAAGCATATTAATATCATAACCATAATTATTTTGATTTAATGAATTATGTGAAGGTGGAGAATAATTAAAATTATTTGGATTAATATTTAAGCCAATTTGAGAATGAGTACCCAGTAAATTAGGATTAATTAAATTTGGATGTAAAGAAAATTGATTTGGAATATAATTATTGAAAATTGAATTATTGTTCATTTGTTGTTGAATACCCATACCTAATGATTCACCAACAACTGAATTTGATAAAAGTTCATTATTGAAAGAAGTATGTAACGAATTATTTGAAGTAACAGATACATCAATAATATCATTTCCAGGAGAAGGTAAATTATAATTTAATCTTCTCGAAGTTTCACCTAAAGTTGGAGTTGGAAAATTAGAACCATTTCTATTATTATTATTATTTGGTGATAAAATACAATTTGTAGAAGGTGATTGATCAAACAAATAATTATCATTTAAAATAAAAGAACCATTAGAACCACCGTTTTTTGAAATACCATTAGAATCATTGAGACTATTATTAATATGATTAGCATGATTTGAAAATGAAGAATTTGCATTAATATTTTCAATATTTTCATCTTTAGAAGAAGAATTAGATGATGAATGGTGATGATTAGGATTCAGATTAGAAGAGAAATTTGTAGCCGAGTTAGAAATTTGATTAGACCAAGAAGAATTTGGATTGATTAAATTCCAATCATTTTTAGGAGTCGATGGGTCGTTAACATTAATTGAAACAGATGCAATATTTTTTAAATTTGGAGAAAATATTAAATTTTCATCTAAATTTAAAGAACTTAAAACATTAGGCAAAGAGTCAAAATCACCTTCATTAATAGTCACATTATTTGTTAATATTGAATTTGAATTTGAATTTGCATTTGATGAATTAATTTGATCTGAATTTTTTGTAGATTTTAAAGAATATTCACTTATTGGCGGGGTGGTAGTAGTTGTAATATTAAAGTTAATATTACCTTGAGAAATAGAATCTTCAAAAGAAGATAATGTTGCTTGGTCAGACATTATTTAAACTTTTTTTTTAATTGATTTTTTTTTGATATTTAAAGTTTATAATGTAATGTTTTGTTTTTATTTGACTTGAATCTTGGTTATGATGTTTTGCTCTTATTTTTTATAAATAATTTTCCCTTCTTTTTTTTCTATAAGAACACAGGATATGAGAGTTTTTTTTGGAATATTGAAACAGATTGGAGAGAGGGAGAGGAAATAAAAAAAAAGATAATATGGGATGAAATATACAATTTATGAGCTAGAATGACAAAATATGATAAATTTAACAATAGTTTATTTTAATAATACACTCAATAAGAAAACAATAATGTACAACAGTGATTTAAATGAATTTGAAAAATAACTAACAGCAAAAAAAAACAGATGATTGGTAAATTATATTGATCAAAAAAATAGAATTTCAATTTTTAATTAAGAAGATAATAAAATTTTGAAATACTATAATTGTTAATCAGTGGGTGTTAGTGATTGTGGATTTTTTTGATTTCTGAATAAATCGGTTTTCGTTATTTGAAAAAATGATAGTTTCTGTAAGAACAGTCCAACAATAATACAAGAAATGACTTGGCAAAAATAGTGGTTCACACAACACAACAAACAAATAACAGATGTCAAAATGTGAAAGACAGCCAATCTTAGTAAAAAAAACAGCACAGTTTCTTTTTTCGGTACCCAACCAGGTTTCACTTTCTTCTCACACACACAAAGCTCGAAATCTTGATCTGGAGATGTGGAAAATTGAAAAATTGCATATGGCGGGAAAAAAAGCTGGGTTTTTTTTTAACTTTAACCGACGATCGTCGAGTTCCTAGTGATGTGGTGATGTGGTGATGTGATAGGTGAGATTGAGAGATGTGGACGGGTTATGAGGCTGCAGCCATGCCAGATTGTGCAGTTTTTAAACTAAATTGACGGAATGTGAATCTGTTTTGCGTTGCAAATGCGGAGCTCTGTGATTGCAAGGTTATTAAATGTATTATTATTTCCAAGTCGAACAAAAGACAAGGAAAGCCGTTGTTTGTAAAGTTAGTATTTTGCATAAAAAGTATAATTATCATCATCTTCTGTATCATAAATTAAACATTGGTAAAATGACGGGTTGTTTTCATGTAAAAATGGTGTTCTTTCCTTTGTAAAATTCAACAAAAAACAAGACAGATATTAAAGAAATATTCTATTAAAAAATATATGATAATAAAAGTGAGTTTTAATTTTGATTTCAAAGGTTCAATATAATATAAAGAGAGTAAACAGATCAATGTATAATTCTTATAATGATGTTGGACAGCCGATGTATATGTATATATATATAGAAAACATACCTTTTAATGTATTTATTCTTTGCTTTAAAAATTGCTTCAGATAAAAAAGAATTTGTGTTAAAAAAACTTGATTCGAAACAGTTCTGAAAATTATGAATTTTTTCCTTGTATGAATTACTGACAGTAATAGAACAACAAGTAATGGTTATATCTTTGATTTTTTAAAAAAACAAGGGTGGGAAAAAGTGGAAAAAAGAGGAAATTTTAAAATTGAGGAAAGTTGGAAAATAAATAAAATAAATAAATAAATAAAATAAAATATTAAAATAAAATAAAATCAAATCAGTGAGACAGATTAAAGTTTTGATGGCAAAGGAAGACTACATAAACAACAAAACATCTACAAAAGACCCGTGAATGACTATGATGTAGTGTAGATCATCCAGTCTTTTGTTTCTAAGTTTTTTGTTTCTGGAGCAGAAATAGATGAATCTATCACTGGATCAACTCCTGCATCAAGAACAAAAAAAATCAAGTAAAACATATATAAAACAAATAAGTACTAGTGACACATGTAGATATATTAATAGATAAATACGAGATTCAAGAAATATTAGAATTTCTACTCCTAAATTTAGAACTCATATGATCTTTCTAATTTTTTTCACACAATTATAGTATATAAAACTGTGTTACGATATAATATGTAATCATACAACCAAAAATAAAATTGAACCTTCAATTTGCCCTTGACAGATCAAACATTTTTACAAAAAATTGACCGAATGCGCAAGTAAATGGGAAAGTGGGAAAGGGAAAAGCGTGTTTTTCAAAGCAATAAATATGAATGTAAAAAGGTGATGCAAGAGTACGGAAAAGACTGGCTTAGATAGATGGAAAATTTTCGTATATTACTTTGTATTTGTTTTTCCAAGAAATCAGGGAATAAGGGGCCGATGAGTTATAAAGTATATCAGTAAAAACAGATGTAGAATAGGAAAGGAAATGCGTAAAGTTTAAACGATTTAATGTCCGCAAAACAAACATGTGTAAATAAAACTACTAACAACACATATACATGCACACACATGTGTGTGCATGTGTGAGTGTATATACTTGTTAGTAAATCGGATATCTCACATTCTCTCTCAATATATTATAATACAGAGAAAATTAATAAAAGAATGAAAAACATATATCACGTGTTAAAGTTTTACTGCTTTTTCTCCTACAACAAACCTTAAGTGAACGGGGGTTTTTCGTTCAGGCGTGTAAAACGAATCAGTACTTTTTTTTTGACACAATTTGACGCCATTTGCCTCATGAAACGTCGCCGCCGTCGCTGCAAATCCGCGAGTTTTTGAGTCTTGAGCTTTTCTCGGAGTTTTCTCTTAAGCAACTCCGAGGCTTCTTTTGTTCCGCGCCACGCCCCGCACAACCTGCCGATTTGGGAATATATCAAAAAAAGTGGCAGGCTGAGCCCCGATTGGATGTGAAAAGAAAATGTTCTCACCGGAGACAGAAAATCCAGTAGTCCAATACACTAATTTAAAACAAAATTATAAACAATTTGCGCAACCTCCCTATTAATATAGACATCATTATGTTTTCCAAAATCTTGATACAAAACTTTAACATTGCCACCATTCGAAACTATCCATTTCTCCATATCTGTAGCTTGGGCAAGTGATAACAATTCATCATTTATACTATGAATGATTAAATTTTTAGACTTTTTATACATATCACTCATTGACCCTTTACTCAGAGCATTACAGAAATCAATGCCGGTAGATATATCACCAAACTCTTCATCAATAAAAAACTGGTATTCCGGATATTCTTGCAACAATAGCCTGATGTTGTAGATGCCATCTAAAAATATACATTTGGAAATTTCTGGCACGTCAAATGTTTTTTCGATGCCAACACTTGCTAATATATCAACATGTTCAACTATCTGTGTGATGAAAGTACAGCCAACTGAATGACCACACAATGTAAATTCGTAATTGTCGCCGGAACAATCATTCGAAATTACCTGTAAAGCTTCTAGGATTTCAACAAGTATATCCGGAAACATACCACCTTCCTCTTTCGAAAGCTTATAATCAATGCTATACGTTATTAGTTTTTGGTTTTTCATATTCGCATTACTTTTCCAGATGTTTATAAATTCATCATAATCATTACACGTATTATTTTCATCTCTCCAAGCGCCGCCATGGATTAGAATGATACATTTATTACACACCAGAGGATCGGATTCAATTTCACTGTTGAATATAATCTGCTTCTTGATAACTTGTCGAGACGAATCTCCCTTTCCATATTTTAGATATCTAGCTTCGGATCCCATTCTTCAACTCATACACACCCAACAGTAATAATGCCCTTGCGTAACGTAACACTATTGAATGACCCCCGTTTCTTTTTATTTCTCTGCGGAAAAACATGCGCGCGCACTTCTGTCTAATTAGAGTCTAGACTGTAAATTTCAATTACCTTTCTAAAAACGGCAATTCCGGAAAATTCTACCTGTTTTCTATTCACCCCGATCCTGACGCCGGGCCCGACCCCGAAGCCGACCCCGGACGCCACCCCACCTCCACTATTTTGGGGGGTGTTTTTTCTTCGGGGTATTCCGAAGCTCCCATAAAGGCTTCTACGAATTCCCAGCTGCAATTTGAATTACAATAGCGTACAGTCATTATTTTGTTCAGGCACAGGGCCCAGACTTTTAAAACTTTAAGCCTCCAACTTCCCATTTGCCAACATTCATTTCTTTCATTTCTTTTTTGTTAGGTGCTTTTTGCAAGACTTAGCCGTTATAAGCCAAATCTTTTCTTTTTCTACAACGTCTTTGATCAAACAAAATTCAGTATAAATATTTGAAGTATTCCTCCAGATGAAACCGTAAAAATATCATTATCTATCTATTGCTCTTCTTTTTGCTATCACTCTTTTAGCACTTTTGTTTCATCATCAAACTTCAAGGAACTAATCCAGTCGTTAAAACACTCCAACTAATACACTTTCTTTAATAAATA
Organism: Pichia awuae; assembly: GCA_030563725.1. Taxonomy (NCBI): domain Eukaryota; kingdom Fungi; phylum Ascomycota; class Pichiomycetes; order Pichiales; family Pichiaceae; genus Pichia; species Pichia awuae. Next base: position 65,545 of record JAJMJV010000034.1, read on the forward strand.
TATTTAACATATTCACTCTTTATATTGTTATATCACACACGTTCACTATATTTCAAAAAAATAAAAAATGTTTTCAATCAAATCACTTAGTTTAATTATTATCTCATCATTGATTTCTGAATCGATGACTGCGCCAACTCCAAAACACGCCCATCATGCCCACAAAAGAGATAACACTGCAACATGTGCATTTCCAAATAGTGAAGGTATGGTTGCCGTCTTTAATACAAAAGTTGCAAATTCTGAAGGTTGGGCTCAAGATGGTCCTTGTAAAGCAAATTCTTATTGTCAATATGCTTGTGAACCAGGATATTTAATGAGTCAATGGAATCCTTCTGTCACAACATATACTTATCCAGGATCTCAAGATGGTGGTTTATGGTGTAATGAGAATGGTGAATTATCAAAACCAATTTCTGATCACGATTACTGTTATAAAGGTAAAGGAACTGCAAAAGCCATCAACCAATCCGCTCAAAATGTCACCTTTTGTCAAACTGTGTTACCTGGTAATGAAGCAATGTTAATTCCAACTGATGTCAAAGCTGGCTCTTCAAGCAATTTATCAGTTCCAGGTACTGATTATTGGGCTTCAACTGCTTCTCATTTTTATATCAATCCACCTGGTGTTACAGTTGAAGAAGGTTGTAGATGGGGTTCCACTGAAAATCCTTATGGTAATTGGTCCCCATATGTTGCTGGTTTCAATATGGATGATAATGGAAATACTTTTGCAAAAATTGGTTGGAACCCAATTTATTTTGAAGATTCTTCCCCATTCAAAAATGAAAACCCATCTTTTGGTATCAGACTTAAGTGTGATGATCCATCTAAATGTAATGGTGGTACTTGCGAAATCAATCCAAAAACTTATGGTTTAAATAAAACTAACAATAACCAACAAGCAGATTCTGACGGTGCTGCTTGGTGTGTCGTTACTGCAACAGAAAATTCTGGTGTTTCTGTCGAAGTTTTTGAGGTTTAAATTTATTTTTAATGGAACTATCTCAATAATTAAATGATTATCAAATTATCATCATCTTTCCAAATCTAGAATATACCCAAAAACTAAATGAAGACACATTAAACTTTTTGTGTCTTTTTTTTATTGTTTTTTATTATTGCTTTTTACTTATTTATTTACTCGTTCTTTGCTTTCTTTTAACTGTTTCATTTTCTAGATTAATTCAAAAAAGTTTCAATTAAGAAATTCTTGTATATATTTTGTTTCCTAATTATATAATATTTTTAAAAAACAAACCTCGATTTCTTTACATTGCAATCTTTGTTTTTGTTTTAAGACACAAACAATGTTAACTATGGCAAAAAAAAGAGTAAAGTCCATACAATATTATCAAAGCTTAAATATAAAATAGCATTTACTTATTTATCTATGTATATAATGATATGATAAAGGTTTCAATTAGATGAAACCAATAAATTGTAATGATTCGATTATATGTACAAGTTTACTCAGAATCAAAAAAGGATTCTTGATTTCCATAGGTTTCTAAGCTGGTGTTTGGTTTGAATGGCCAATAATAATAATGTTCCGAAATATCTATAAATTCTTGCTCCGTAATAAATCCAACCTTTTTATTTAATAGCTGGTCAGATAGGAGTCCTGATAGATATTCCTCGGCTCCCGGACCCAAAACATGTAATTTCTCTCTTACTAATGCTCCTGGAGTTGCAAATAATTTATGTATTATAAGATGTAATTCATCCTGAAATTTGATATCATATTTGAAATGATTAGATTGTAATTCAATAAGACAAACTTCACCTTCTAAATCATTATATGGTAAAGCAACAAAATCTAAAGTACCCAATAACCTACTTGCTTTAGGATTTTTTAAAGATTCAGTACATGCAATAACACGTATATCTGAGTACAAATTACCCATTAAAGAATTAGTACGTCTATGGATTGAGCCTAATGGTCCAATATATTTTAGAACTTCGTTCGGTGTTGTCCATGCTAAAAATTTAACACCACCATATCTAAACATCGAAGTCCTCACTTCGTTATAGTATATACATGTTCTCAGAGCAGCAGCTTGTGTAGTTGAAATAAAATCTCCAACAAATAGAAGTGTTGGATTAACAGGTTCCTTCCTTTCTTTCATATATTTGAGTTTTTCATCTGGTGTATATTGAGGTAAAAAACTTGGCGATATTAAATTTTGTTCAATAGGTTTTGTTAACAAATTAGCCTTGACTGTAGTTGAAACATTTGATTTAAGTACATGGATATTTTTTAAAACTTTATCACATTGGTCCATATTATTCCAAAATTTTAATGCAGATTGACCATCAGGAAAAATTAAATGATGTTGGGGTTTGAATTTAGTGTTTAAATGATATGTAAGCGGTGAAATTCTAGCATTATAATCAATAACATTTAAATTACCTGTAGGTTCACCATCTTTATCCAAATACGTCTCTTTCATTCCTATTTTATCAAAAATTTGATCATAAATTGAATCATCATAATTATATCTAAAACCTTTTATTTTTTTAGTTAAAAGAGAATCCAAAGCTCCCTTAAATGAAGTTTGTGCAGCATAAAACTTCTGCATTCCTTCTACTTTCCTCTACTGATACTTTCAATTTGTTGGCTTTAACAATAAAGAAAAAATCAAAATAAAATCTTTATGTCAAAATCTTTAAACAAGGAAAACACGGAAAATGAAAAATTCCTCGAACATGTTAAATGATTTTCATTATATTGAGAGAATCAATATAAGTTATAACATCAACGTTTTATTTATTATAGATAATCTCAATAATTATAATTATAAACATCCAGAGAAATGGCTAAAATAAAATTACGCCTTTCAGCTAAAACGCCAACATCAGTTGCAGATACAGAACCCGATATTAATATCAATGTGAATGTTAAAGAAGAAATTAAATCACCAACAACAACCAAAACAAAAGCACAAAAACATGCCAAAACAGGAAAATCAACAAACTTACCCAAGATAACTTTGAAAAAATCATCTGGATCATCTAGTTCATTACCAAAGATTAAATTCAAACCATTAGATCCAATTGCAGGCCCATTATCTTCATCTATACCAGATATGAAAATAAAAACTAAGACTCCAACTCTACGAGTTAAGCCTGTTAAATTACCAGGAAATGGATATGATTCGGAAGATCCCGATAAAGAAGATGATCCTTTAGTTGAAGAAGCTATAGTTTTAAGATTTTTACCGGACGAATCATTGGATATTGTTCGATCGGCTGTTGAAAATGCAGAACGGGGTGATAAACATAATGAAAGTTCCGGAATTGATTTATCATGTATATCAATTACATGGGTTGATAAAAGACGTGCTATTGTACGAGTCAGTGATGCAATGTACGCAGCTAAGTTGATCAATTTACCAACAATATCTGAAATTCATAAAACAATTGATAGGAAAAACATTTTTAAAACCGTTGATGTTTGTCAAATGTTACTCGTAGTTCAACGTATATTTGATGAAAGTGAAATATTACATTTGAAAATTGAAAAAGAATATGGGGAAACATATCCGGATGGTTTAACACCACCAATGGAGTTTGTTAAGGACAGATTTGAAAAAAAATATGAATCGGATATTATTCAGAATGTGGAAGATGAAGTTTCCAGATTGTTAAAATTAGATGCGGAAGCTGATAGTTCTGTATTTGAGTTTATAGATGCCGATGAGGAGAATCTTGTTCCTATGAGTGTTATTGAAGGCAAACTAAGGAATAAAAAAGCAAAGAAAGAAAAGAAAAGGAGAAGGAAAGAAAGTGAACGTTTACAAAGAGAGACGGAAAATCAAGCAATTTCTGAGACAAATAATGAAAACGAAATGGATATTGATGATCAGTTTGAAGATATTGATGATGAATTAGATAGATTGATGGGAGAAGATGGTGAGGTTGATGGCGATGAAGACGACGAAGAGGATGAAGATGAGGAAGAAGAAGAAGAAGAAGAAGAGGAGGAGGAGGAGGAAGAAGATGCCGAAATCGAAGAACCTATAGCTGATACACAAAATGAAGAAGAAGATGATGATGAAGAGGATGAAGATGACGAGGAGGAGGAAGAAGAGGAAGAAGATGATGGAATTGAGGATAATTTAGGAAATTCCAATTTAAGTGGAGATGAATCAGTACAACATAATGCATTAATTTTAGAGGAAATATCTGAACTAGAATCGACGATATCTCAAAAAGAAAAAGATTTAAAGAAGGCTATCAATCCTATTATGAAAAATAGAATTATGGATGTTATTAATAGATTACAACAAGAATTGGATATAAAGAAACAATTAATTGTAATTGAAGATAAAAACGATGAAAAAGGAGAGAGGAAATATGAAGAAGAAGGAGAAGAAGGAAGCGAAAGCGAGGAAGATAGAGAAGAAGAAGAAGAGGAAGAGGAAGAAGAAGAGGATGAGGAAGAGGAAGAGGAAGAGGAAGAAGAAGAGGAAGAGGAGGAAGAGAGGGAGGAAGGAAATAGAGAAGCAGGAGAGGGAGAAGAAGAAGAAGAAGAAGAAGAAGAAGAGGATCAACATGAGGAAGATGGAGACGAAATTTCCATGAATGTAGGAGAACTAAATGAAAACGAAGACGAAGAAGGGGATGAATATGGAGATTTATTTTAAAATTAAGTGTAAGATTATATATTAAATGAATGTATGTATAAAACGAGGTTATAAACGAAAATTTAATGATGTTTTTCCTCTTTTCTAATAAGTATTATAGCAACAATATAATTTTCTAAATTGATTGATTCATCAGATTGAAAAATTTTGGCAAGTAAATAATCTGAACAAGTTATCATATTTGATTTTAAAGCACTTTGAAATTCATCAAAATCCAAAACATGATCGTTACCTCTTTTATCATGATAATTAAAGGAAATGTAACAACCTTTAATAAATTTACACATTTTCACAAAATTTCTAAAATCTAATTTTCCATGATCCAAAGAATTTGAAACAAAAGTAGACATAATTAATGATAATGATTTAAAGGAAAATCTGACACTTCTATTATTATTTTTATTTTTATATGGGTTAAGTAGGACAGTTCCTAATTGTTCTAAATCGATACAATCATTTGAGTTAGAGATTTTTTTAAATAATTTGAAAAAATTATCATCATGTACACTTATTTCAGTGGAGTTTAAAGTTGCCAATTTGTTAATTAGATCAACATTTGAAATTTCTAAATTATTAAATTTATTAACAATATCATTTTCTGAATCCACACTTATTGTAGGTATCCTTGCATCAATATAATCATCCTCATTAGATTTATGAACAAATTTATTTCTAGAGCTCAGTGAAGCTGAGGAATAAATATCCGAGTTATCTCTTTCAAACAAATAATCCCTTTTAGTTGGAGATTTTTTGGAAGTTGAAGAAGATTTATTGACAAAAGAATCATATAGGGAATCCGAATCTCTCATGGGTATACTTTTTACAGAAGAAGACCTAAAGGCAGAATTTGATGAAGATCTTGAACCGTCATTGTTAGACCTACGTCGCCTTGAATGGTAATCTTCATGGTTTTCGTTATCATAAAAATTATTTGATATTTTATATCTATTAGGATTTGAAGTTGGTCTGACATTTTCAGAGGCAGAATATTGATGACGATGAAGATTTTTTGAAGAAGAGGAAGAATGAGGAAAGGACGGCTGTGTTTGAATTGGAGTTTGTGATGTTTGTGACATAGACATTGGGTCCTTTCGTTGTTTGGGAATGACAAATTGTTGCATCATACCCTGGGGAGGTGGAGGAGGAGGTGGAGGAGAAGGCAAGTGAGAATGTGAATGTTGCATATGCACTGGCATTGGCATTCCTGGTTGACCATATGGTTGTTGTTGTTGTTGTTGTTGTTGCATTCCTGGTTGAACATAATAATAATTATTTATAACTGTAGGAGTAGAAGAGTTTGTATCTCTATTATGATGATGACTTGAATGTTTTGTTTTAGGAGCATACTGATTAGTTTCAAGGCCATTATTGTTATTATTACTATGTGATTGATGAGCTGCTGAAGGTTGGGTTGAATGTTGAGACGAACCTTGATGCTTTTTTTGACCTGTTGCAGCTTGTGGTTGGATAGATTTTGGACTAGGTGCAGGGGAATAATTACTCCCATCCAAAGATAATTCCAAGGGTCTATTTTTGGACCTTGAAAACATTAGATCAGGAGAAAACAAATGTATATACTTGTATGTTTATATATTTATATATAGTCAACAAGATATGGTTGATAAACACAAAATCATTATGATTACCTAATGATAACAAATAGCGAAATTCATGTCAAAAACTGGAAGTCGTTTTTGTTGACAGACAAATCATAACGGAAAGTAATAAGCAGTAGTTCATGGAGAATAACTATGCCAATATCTGCAACACGGGAGTGAAACACTACAAAGAATAATTTTTATATGGTTTATTAATAGTAAGTACTAAACAAAAGATTTTAATTTTTTTTTAAAGAAGATATAAAAAAGGATTTTTTATTTTAAGATTAGCTTAAAAAAAAATTTAATCTCTATCTCTCTTTCTGTAACCACCGTTGTTGTTGAATCTTCTTGGACCTCTTTGTGGTTGTTCTCTTTGTGGAATTGGTTGTTCCATTAAAGTTGCTGGAACAATACCTTCTGGGACACCTAAGAATTCTCTTAAATATTCGAGACCTTCATCAGTTAAGGTGTAGTAGTAGTATTGCCATGAGAATTGAGTCTTGACAAAACCCTTAGAAGTTAAAGATTGCATAGCCTTAATGACGTATAAGTTCTTGACGTCAAGTGCATCGTGTTGGATTTCGAAATCCTTCTTTGCAACTAAAACACCGTCTGTAGTAAGAAAAAAAAGTTTAATGTTAGTATTTAGTTTTCTATTGAATATTTGATTTTGGTGATTTGTTTCCAATAATGAAAAATAAAGATAGTTTTAGATGATTTGAATACCCCTTTGTCCATATTGAATAATACTACCAATAGTACCAATACGAATAATACCAATAATATAATATAAATTCCACCGTGTTACTTCTCATTTGAATATAAAGCACCACGTTGTATACAACTTTGTCCACACGCTTGTTTAATCTTTCTGGTATTTCTTTTTTGATAATGTCCTAATTTTTCTTTTCATTCTTTCTCTTTAATGATGTTACTGGCGTAATATCATTCCACAAAAAACATGTGGGCCATCACTCCAAAATCGCCCGTTGAGGTCCCCAAACTCTCAAACATGTATAAAACTGCAAAGGAATTCAATACTGCACTACTGCAATGGTAATCTTCAACTAAAATTTTTCACTCATCAAATCACATCTTATCATCTATCAGTAAAGAAAATCAAGCACTTGATACATACCCTTGAACAATGTCATGAAAATGTTCTTTCTGTCAGCCTTTGGAATAATCATGGTGTATATGTCTACTAGGTTGTCCTGCTATTTTCCAGATTTCAAGTCTGTGTTGTACACACTGTTAACATTTTCCAACACCATTATTTGAAAAATCCCCCTGGTGCGAGAGAACCGAGTCGCAGAATCCGCATCCTCAGCGCCGCACCCACCCGCGCACCGCACGCAAATCCGCCACCTGCTGAATCACAAAAACGCAGTCACACACATAGACCCAAAACGGCAACTGTCCTAAAACGGCAGCAAACGCGCAAGCTGAGCCACCACCATCAACGAGGCTCAGCGATAAACAAAGCGAGGGGAGAGATACTGTCAAACTCTTCTGCCGAGCCGCCGCCGAGCCGCCGTTTCCCTCTTGATGTTTTCTGTTATCTCTGGTTGATTTTCACATTGAAAAGTGTCTAAAAATAGCAATGGAGTTTTGCTTTGACAGCAAAAAAAGAATCAAAGGGGTATTCCATGTATAACCAGCTGGAGCTCTATAACAATACTGGGACACGATTGATAATAGATCAGACGGTAAGATAAGATGGTAAGATAAGATGGTAAGATAAGATGGTAAGATCAGACGGTAAGATAAGATGGTAAGATAAGATGGTAAGATAACGCGGTAAGATCAGACGGTAAGATAGAGTATCATAACTATGGTTGGTTTAGTTACATTAAAGTTTTCATCTGTACTAAATTGAGTTCTTATATATCTAGGGTTTTATATCCTATATCCTATATCCTATACCCTCCAATATCCAGTATAATATATCCAGTATAATATATCCAGTATAATATATCCAGTATTCTACCTCTAGATTCATATATCCAGTATCATATACCCAGTATCATATACCCACTACTAGCATCTCCTACTAGGATCTCGTACCAGACATCCCCACCTTGCTGGCATTGGCATTCCTATAGGACAAGAAGCAATTCCATATAACACCCACACTAGAACTAAATGGCACTTGGAATTTCTTTGGCATGATGGAAAAGTTTATAAATTGAACAGGAAACCAAACACTGAAACTGACTGCATATGTCGTGATGTATAATTTATACATCTTATCCTTATATGCATCATAATCATTATTTTCAATCACAAGTGTGGTATATGCAAAGAAACATGCTAGAAAAATCGGTGAAAATAATAGCTGGTCTGTTAAATCCCGTTCCAAAACAGAAACCATGGTTGGCATATCTGTAAACATGGCATTCAAAAACATATACCAACCCACTTGAATAAATGCCATTATGAAACCCCATGTTATAAATCCAAAAAACCTTCTGAAATTAAAATCTGTACATGCTTTTAAACCATCAGCTGCCAACATCATATCTGTATCAACTTCCACATCGTATGCTCTTGCGCCAATGTTTGACATATTACCTCCATTTTCTACTTCTCCATAATCGACAAACAAATTTAATCCATCTACACATTCTTCGTCTTCTAATTCATCATTCAATGAAATTCTAGTCGGCAACTCTCGTTCAACATCTCTAAACCACCCATTAATATTCATATCTATACTACTGCTTATCCATCTTCTTTCTGTCCTCACCCCTCCGTCTCGGCCCGATTCTTCCCTGCCTTCTAAAATTTGTCCAATGCTCTGTGCACACGTATCAGAGATACCATACAAAACTACATTTGTCGATATCGTTGCCAGTATAGACGACCTCGTGTACAATTCATGATACCGAAATGTAAGTTTCACAAGCAGATATCCAAACATCGAAAGAATCCCATAATTGATAATAGTCACATTGAATATTCTCACAGAGTTCACAATACAACTGCACCTTAAACATACATTTCTCCACCCTTTTAAAAACCCGTTGTTGGATCTCTCAATCTCATATATCGTGTTATCAAAGCGTTCGATTTGCTTATCTACTTGAAGTGCTTCTCTAATATCTGTTACTTTTTTTGTTGCAAATGACAAAATACTATCGGCGCCTGTAAGTGCAATTGCCATTTCTTATACCACTAAGTTTAATTTGCCGTAAATTTATCTATTAAAGCTATTCTGGCAAATCACAGGCCTTTTATGCTGTAATCCTGAACACTGTTTCTGTTTCAAATCTCAGGGATCAGATTTAAAAAAAAAAAAAAAATAAAATAAAAAAATAAAATATAAAAAACAGGAAAATACAAAATAATATGAAAATATGAAATCAAATAAGAAGAAAGCAGTAACTGTAATAATTCTTCACTGTTGTAGTAGATCAATTAAAATATACTTATATATATATATTTACATATATCAAATTTGAGTGTGGGAATCCAATTCTGTAATTTCTATATTTTCAGCTATACCTGTTTTATTTTTACTAAAATCTTTCAATTCAAGTTTACGAATTGTTTCTAATGATGCAATGATAATTACAATATTCCCATCTCCCCTGTGTTTTTTGGAACCTTGATAAAGCTCTAAAACGTACCTTATTCTTTTCTTCCAATCTTGATTTATTTCTTGTAATATATGACGTAAAACTGGTTTTGAACATAGTCTTGTTAATTTTTTCAAATGTATGGTACACAGAAAAAGAAATTTATCCCTTTTAAGATCTAAATTGACATAACTTTCTTTTGCTGTTTTGACCGGCAAATATCTATCAATCCTATTAAACAATCTCAAATTGACCTTTTCAATTATATGATATAGTTGTTCCCTGCTATTTTTTTGGCCATCTTTCGGATTGCATTCATTATTTAAAATATTACTAGTACTATTTTTGTCATCTATTATTTTCAGTGTTACTTTTGCAGTTGATTTTGAAGAAGCCACACTATCGGAGTATACCCGTTTCACCAATCCAGAGCCTGCAAGTTTGGGTCTTGAGGATCTAAGCAAAAACTTAGTACAAAATTTAACAATTGAATGCCTTTTTAACCGCTTAGAAGTTGTGCTTTCTTTTGTCCTTATATTACTTGCTACATCAATCATGCTCTCGGAACAAAATGAATGGACATTTACGTTTCCACCGCCAACTTCATTTCCTTCTTTTTTCACTTTTTTTTTCCCTTGTTTGTCAAAATACTTCACACTGTCTACAATAGATAAATTTTGACTTACTTTGGGCACAATTACAGGTTTGGAAACTGAGTTATGGTTTACATTATTAAAAGTTGGATTATCGGTTGTTTTAGTTTTTGTTAAAACACTGTTTACCAGCAAAAAATCTGTTTTATTTTTTGCAAACATTCTAAAACTAGCCGGCACCAAGTCTTAGCCAAGAAAACTTTAATGTTGAGCTTAGGGTCTTGGTTAAGTTCACTTTAATGTTGTCTTGGTATCTTCAACATGAATTGCTGCCTTTCCATTCCGGTATCATGAGGCAAATAATTTCCGTTTTAGGAAAAATGTAAACATTTCCAAAATCCTTATTTTTTTTTCTTATTCTTGAACAGTTTCAAAGTTAATGCTCTTTGATTGAATCTTCCTTCCTCTAAACACCACTATCGTGTTTTTTTGTTGGTTTTTGAATAAAATTCTTGGCTACTCAAAATATTGTACACAATGCGTCAAAATGATGTTACTGTGGGAAAAAAGAATGACATGAAAAAAGAGTTAATTGATGTCAAAGAGAATGATTTCAAACAAACTATTTTCAGATCACCTTTTATAAATAGTAAATCAACATCAGCCATTCCAAATCTTAGACCTCCAAAAAGAATTAATTCATCGCCTGTAAAGCGGAAATTTCAAAGATCAATGCCTATTGGATCCATCGATCCATCACATGATATCCATTCAAGAAACAGAAAACCTTTAGTTTTTAGCTCACCGAGTAATAACAATTTAGAACCTTTGGACGATTTTGAAAACTTTTATAACAACGAAGATGTTGATTTATTCAAGTTTCCATTATTAGAACCACCAAAAAATCAAGATATATTTGAAATAAATACACAAAATGCACATTTATCTTTTAAAAAGAATGATGGCGAACCTTTGAAAAGAAAAGATATAGAACCAAGTCGAAGTATTTTTAATTTTGATTCGAAATTTGATACCGACAGCAATATGTCTATTTTTTCAATGCTTCCAAAAGCGGGTGCATTAAATACATTTGATTTTAACACTTATTTACGTTCAGCCACTTCAACTATGAAAACAGCTACTGAATTAACCGCAAATGTTACAAATTCCATGAATTTATTAGATTTGTCTAATCCAATCAAAGTTGATATACTTGAGGATAAAAATCTTATACATGATTTAGAGATTGATTGTGTAATGAGATCAAATACATGGGATTCAGACGTCGAAACAGAAGATGAATTAGATTTAGATTTACATTTAAATTCTAAACCAGATAATAATTTATTTATTGATTTAGTTGAAAAATCTCCAACTTCAATGGAATCTAAAATTCCTTCATTATATGATCCATTTAATAAAGTTATAAATTCAAAGAAAGGATTTAGAGCAATCAGAAGTGGTTCAAATGATTTATCAAGTTCAGGAATACCATTAAAAATTTATTCAGATATCAAGAATAGAAGTCCAATTTTATCACAAGGTTCAGATGATATATCTAATAATATTTCAGGAGGAACAAAAAATAATAAAATAACAGTTATACATCCAGTAATTGAAGAAATTCATAAAGAGTCAAATAAATGTTTTCCACACCATCATATATTTGTCGAAAATTTAAAATCTGCCTTAAAACCTATTCCTAAAAATCTTTTGAATCTGATTGTCGAATCGAGTGACGGGTCATTAGAAGATGCAACAAAATACGCAACGGAAATAAATGGACAGAATAGTGTGGGCATTCCAATTCCGGAAAAAGTTACAGAATTAGTTAATATTCCGACTAATGGACCATCGGTAAATGGTATACGAAAGAGTGCAATTATTCGTGGAATTAAAGCTAAACCCAATCTGAAAAAGAAAGAGAAAAATGAAATTGATACCAAAATGAATAAATATCCACATACACTGACAGAATATCGTAAAATTTTAAGTATTGAAAATAATGAAAATAGACAGAATATTCAATCTAACTATGATGACTCCAATTTTAAAGGATTTTATTCTTTAAAAGAGAAGCAACAATTTCATAAAAGAAATAATGTTGAAGATAAAGAAAATTTGAGCCAATTTTCTGTTGGATTTAAACGTTCCAAAGGTAATGAAAGTTATAGTTTATGTAGAAAGAAGAAAGTTAACTGGGCAGAAAGTTTGGAATGGTAAGGATAGTTTTTTTCACCTTTTATATTTTTTTTTTCAAATTTATTAATTGTATAATTTCATAGATAATGTAAGATAGTCAAAACTAATCAATGATCTTTGTTTAAAAATTTTTTTTCCATAATCGTAGGATTGTATAGTTAAATAAAATACAAGAAGTATATAAAAATTATAATTTAAAAATTAAGATGTCTTATTTCAGACAATCTGAAGTGGTACAATTTGCACTTGCATCCACCAAACAATGAATATCCGGTTTTGCTACTATTGAATCATTAATATTTTCATCGTTTTGAGTATAGTTAAGGTTATTATTATTATGAGATGGTGAATGATGTTGTCTACTTGAAATATTTGCAGGAGCAAGTGAATCTGTTTTATTTTGATTTTGAGACTGAGTTTGATTGCTTGATGATATATTGAAAACTGAATTTAAACTTGCAGATGAACTTTCACCATTAATATTGTTAGCCATAACTTGTGAAGATGAATAACTTCTAGGTAGCATGTGTTGAGAACTATAAAAAGCAGAGAATTCCGGTTGAATTGTAGCACTATGAATACCATAATCATGTAAACAGGATTTAATTTCTGAAGCAATTTTGAGAAATTCTTCAGGTGAACAATCAAGTTCGACATGTAATGAAGCAATCATTAATTTTTCGGTTAAATTCCAAATATGAAAATCATGAACTCCTAAGATTGATGGTATTTCAAGCACATCTTTCATCACATCAGAGGTTTCAATTGTTAAAGGTGTACCTTGAAGTAAAATTCTGGAAGAACGTTTACAAAGAGGCAAAGCTGAAGAAAAAATAATTATTGCAATAACAAGTGAAATTATTGGATCAAAATAATATTTCCAAGAATAATCAGTTTTCCAAATAAAAAGAGCTGTCAACATGACACCCACGTTACCCAGTGCATCACCAAGAACATGTAGGAAAACCCCTTGCATATTAAGTGATTTATGATCATGATTTGATTTTTTGCCTCTTGCTTTACTCTTAATTTCTCTTGAATCTAATTGACCGACAACATATGATGGTAAAACTTTACGTAGATCATCATTACTATTATTCAGTTCCGAATCTAATAAAGGAGTATTTTCAGTATTTGCATGTTTGGAATAAATTGATTTAGATCTTGGTCTTGGAGCATGAGAATGTTCTTGAGGATTAACATATGAATTTTCATCAGTTTGGCTCTCTTCATCATGAGCATGGCCATGTGAATGTCCATGAGAATGGGAATGAGAATGACCTTCATCATCTTCATCTATTGCACCACCATGAGAATGGCCATGTTCATGGAAAAGGAACAAACCGACAATATTGGATAATAAACCACAGGTACCAACTATAAGAATCAACTTAGCGTTAGTGATAACTGGCGGACTGATCAATCTTTGAATAGCTTCGATGAAAATGGTAAAACATAAAGCAATTAAGAACACTGCATTGATAAGAGCACCTAGAATTTCAGCACGCAACCAACCATAAGTATACTCACCATCAGCAGAACGATTTTTTGCAACATTGACTGCCCATAATGCAACCACCAACGAAATGATATCGTTAAGCATATGAAACGAATCTGCAATCAATGCTAAAGAATTGACTGTGTAACCGATAATTATTTCTAGAAGAAAAAACACGGTATCGATTACAAGCAATGTTAAAATTTTAAACTCTTTCTTTGACAGAGACATTGTGTGAATGTATTGAATATGTGTGTTATTCAGAAATCGATATGGATATGGATATGGGATATGGATATTTGGGTCAAACTAAATTTCAATTCCACACAGAAAAAGCAACACTAAGTCACAGATTTTTCTTTCTGACGCAAAAAAAAAAAAAGGTACTCGATTATACTTGTACGAATTCAGTAACAGCCAACTAAAAACTGGTCTGGTAAACGCTTGCAAACGAGCAGCAAGGTCGAAAAACTACATAAACACTACAGTCATTAATCGATTTTGTGATGCAACAGGTTTTTCAGCTGAGAACGAATTGAGAAGCGGGTTCGCGCTGGGTCCCGGCCCAACGCTTGACGGAAATGTAGGGGATGCTGGGGAATGCTGAAAACTGCTGGGAAAATTCTAAAATGTTGCTTCGGTGCCGCTAAAATGTTGTTGGGAAGTTTCTTAAAACGCAGGGCAGCGCAGGAAAATACTGGGCGACTCAGGGCAACTCAGGGCAACTCAGGGCAACTCAGGGCAACTCAGGGCAACTCAGGGCAACGCACGGCAACGCGGGGCAACGCACGGCAACGCGGGGCAACGCACGGCAACACACGGCAACGCAGGGAAACGCAGGGAAACACTGGGAAACACTGGGAAACACTGGGAAACACTGGGAAACACTGGGAAACACTGGGAAACACTGGGAAACACTGGGCATTACAGGGAAACACTGGGAAACACTGGGAAACACTGGGAAATACTGGGAAACACTGGGAAACACTGGGAAACACTGGGAAACACTGGGAAACACTGGGCATTACAGGGAAACACTGGGAAACACTGGGAAACACTGGGAAACACTGGGAAACACTGGGAAACACTGGGAAACACTAGGAAACACTGGGAAACACTGGGAAACACTGGGAAATACTGGGAAAC